>VZTM01042344.1:369632-456133 GCA_013400555.1 Jacana jacana
GAGCACCTCACCCCACCACAGCTGTGCTCCAGCAACTGGCACCGTGGTACCCCCTTTCACACATCTGGCTGTGGGTACCTGGCCCAGCTGGCACCATCCCAGGTCTCCCAGCCCTGTGCCTTCCCCCAGGCACCATCATTCTCAGGTGCTGCCTTTCCCCAAGGATGTTGCCACCTGCACAGCTGAGATGGGAAAACTCACGGCACTTGTGTCCACAGCCAGCAGAAGCTCCTGGCCAAGCCTTTCTAAAGCAGCTTAACAAGGCAACTCAACAAGAGGTGAAGGCTGCTGCTTTTAATTTACTGGAGAAATGACTTTTCACTCCAGATTAATATGTTCTAATTTATTTCTGTTTTCCTGAGCTCACCCCTTGTCCAGCAGCGGCTGTCTCCTTGCCTCATACTTGCTACTTGTCCAAATGAAATACTGAGCTGTATTGTCTACTATTATGGTAAAATACACAATATATCACACTGATGCATTCTGTGAGTATGACATAAAAATGACGAATGTGCTCTGGCCAAACACTGAAATGTATTCATCCCACATTAGTGCAAAATGAATATTAATATACTGGAAAATGGCTCGGGTGATGAGGGCTTTGTGTCATATTAGAGAGGACACTTCATTCCTTCCTCATTTTTCAGACAGTGTCAGCCCCCAGTCCTGAAACAAGCCCCAGGGTATCTAGCACAGCCCTATTTCGACAGAACTCCACCCATGGAGCACCTAGGGTGAAAGACCTGAAGAGGACAGAAAGCCGAGGCCCACAGAACAGATTCAGAAGGACAGCACATACCAAAGTTAAATTGGGCCCAGCTTTCTCTGTGATGCAAATGCCTCAGGATCTCTCTCTTGGATATTATTGCCCCCTCCTCCGGTTTCTTCAGCCTCTGGCCGTGTCAGAGGCCACCATGAGGGCTCAATGGCTTGTGGCATCAGTTCACCAAATCTGGATGTGGCTGGATTCACCTGCTGAGTGCAAGTTTGTGTCAGCTTTTCATAATTACTGCCCTCCTCTAAGAGGTGCAGCAGAACAGCTGATGAGTGCAATGGTGAAGATAATATACTTCACAATTAGACCGTTTAATTATTCCATTGTGTCATTTCCATAACCACAACCATATCTCTGCAAATTTATAGAGCACGTATGACAGAATACACCAAGTGAAGAGGAAAAGCAACAGTTTTAATGTATCCATCATAAAACCCCCCTTTCCTCAGCCCTGATCTGAAAATTCAAGCACCAAAAGTGGCTCCATCTAAGGTCTGCACACCGTGACTCTTGCCCTGGTGGTACCAGGGGCCATACACATACTCACAGAAAGTGCTTGCCCCAAAGTGCGTACTATATAAGACAAAGAGGGAGAATTGCACCTTATCTCAGCCGTGTCCCAGGTAATGTTTCCTTACACATTGCTTCATTGCTGCCTCCTTCCCAGATTTCCTGCACCATAACTCCCCCGGACAAGGCCAACCCAGTGTCAGCGCCTGAGCCCATCTCACCAAGGGCTCAATTTGCTTCCAGGGGATGAACAATTCTGGTTCAGGTTGACCAAATCCTCTTCTGTTCCTCTGGCCAGTGCTTCAAGGCACTTCAAGGCAAAACAAACACATGATTTATTATTATGGGTACAAAATGGCAAAGCCAGGACCAGCTGGATGGCTCCAGAAATGCACACTTTCAGCTCTGCAAGCCCCACAGCGAGGTCCCCTGTGCCCCCATGCCCATTGCACACAAACCTTCTCTTACAGCCATGAGTTGCTGAACAAAAAAAGCCTCAGGAGCAGCCCCAAAGGAACTGTTTGTACCCAGACCGCTCACCACTGCCTTTCAGCCTTTCATCTCCAGCAAGTGGACCGTTCTACAGCACCATCAATAAAGGATGGAGAGGGAATCGTTAGATGTGGTACTTCCATCAATATCTCTAAGAACAGGTGACATAAAAAAAAGGTGAACCCAAGACCTATTCAGACTGAAGACAAAGAAATTACAAGGATCTTGTCTTTCAGACGGGTTAGCGTTTTGGTTTATATCTGTATCTATACCTAATTTATATACCTACAAATGCAGCACCCATTTTTCCTTTGTAAATGGGAAGTGGAGGCTGAAAGCTACAACCTTTGCCTAGAAGACTAAATGGCCTTTGGAATAGGCTGATAATGATAAAAACAACCTGCAAAAGCACGTATCCTTGCATCATTTAAGATGACCTTTTAGAAGGGAGACACAGGAAAAGGGGAGAAAATGAACAGAGGGGAAAAAAAGCTGGGGGAAACAAAATTTTAAAGCCAAACATCCGCTGTTGGCATTTGAAGCAGCTGCTGCTGGAACAAGAAAATAAAAATAAAAATAAAAGGAGATTCGACATTTTATTTCCCCCTATCAAACAATATATCCCAGCTAATGGCAGCAGAATAAAAAATTACCTGATACAGCCTGCGAGGGAGGCAAGAGAGGAAGAGGAGAGAACCGGGAAGAGGGAGGGGAGAAAGGTTATTATAAATGTGTCAGGCTTGTTTATGGCCCTTTATCAGCAAGCACAGCGGAAAGAGAGAGGCACCGTTAGCGCATTTTAAAAGTGTTTGGCAGCTTTGTTTGGGAATGTAAATAATCTTTATATTCAGGAGCATTTATGTTTCAAGGAACACGCAGGCACGTGCCACCTGCACCAACAGATTTTTGAAGGACCTTCTGTCACCCCTGCTGGGCTCTGCCCCCTGGGTCTGTGACATGGGTGCTTCATCTGAAGATCTGAGACCCCATCCAATGGAAAAGGCTGCACCAGGAATATAAAGGGATTTAGGGGGAGGACTTGACAACCAGGAAAAACCCTTCAGTCAAGGTCAGCTGCTGGGCTGGTTCACTTCTTCCCTGAAGTTGGGGGGTTAAATTCCACTTCTAGTGATGCTGCTACAAATCTGGAGGAAGGCAGCTCTGACAGCCAGCACAGAAGAGCATGGCCGTGCCCAAACTGCGCCCCCCCCAGGAGCAGAGTGCCAGGGGGCAGTGGGGACAACAACAGTCTAGCAGAGGACCCAGCAACCCTTTTTTCTGCTGCTCCTAGGCTCTACTTCAGTTAATGTACCCAACAGGTAAATCACTCCCATTTATTTACATGGAAAATATATTATCAGGAATGCCCATGCCCTGAAGGGAGGTGACATCTCATTTTTTCACAGGCAGGATGGGGAAGGAGAGCCCCAAAAACCAGCAGTGGCAGAGATAAACCAGGAGACTGCCATGAGCACGGAGACAAAGCAGGATGCCACGGTGCCTCTCCCCACTGCGGCGGGCGAGATTCACCTTCCGCAGATTAATTCTGAAGCGGCGTTCAACGCCTCTCCCTTTGGGGATGAAGGATTTGCCCTGTGTTTCAATGAGACATTCAAAATCACACTCATCGTTCTCAGAAATTGCACTTAGTTAAATTGTCACCTCTCAAGCGCAAAGGCAGGCGCGGGGCTGCGCTGCGCACGGGAGCTGGACAGCCTGGGTGGTGGGGAGGAGAGTGGAGACAGTGGAGCGTGGCAGGGCAGCCACAAGGCAGGGACAGGGAAGTGGCTTCAGGGTAGGGGAGCAGCAAAGGGGGCTTGAAATGCGGTGGCATGAAGCCGAGCAGCTCCAGGTGAGGGCCTGCAAGAGAGGCAGCTCATGGGATGGCCAGGACCAGGAGGGTGCCAGGGCATGAATGGGTGGGTGTGCAACTGCCAGTGCATGGAGCAGGGGAAAAGAATGCCTGGAAGAAGGGTAATGGCCAGAAGGCAAAGATTTCCATCTTGCTTGGGAAATGCAGACTGGTCAAGCTAAGCCTTCCCTCTCTCATCTCATCTTCTGTGCCTTCATCTTACTTGTCTCTTTCCAGCACCCCCTGAGTTGGCAAAAGGGTATAAAATTCAGAGGGAACATGCAGCTTTGCACATCCTGGACTCCTGCAGCAAGTAAATGAAAGGGGGAACACCCCAAAAGGATCAGCAGATGAGCACATGCATAAACAAACAGGAATGCCTACCATGTACCTTGGTGGCCCGCTCCAGTACCCACCGCACGTCAAAGCGGACCCGAGGACACCTCAACAAGACACCAAAGGCCTTTTTTACCCTTTTGCTGCTCTTGGGATTCTTCATGTCTGCTTTCTAAGAGGTGTGGCTGCATCAAAGCATAGACTGTGAAACCAGCACAAGAGCACAAGGTGGATTTCTTTAGCACACCAGTGCTTTCCAGGAGGCACTGGGATCCTGTCGAACCCATGATATCCCCCTGGCTAAGGAGCCAGCAAATTCACCTTCTCCTGTACAGCCAGGTGCCTGGAAAGCATCATAGAAAGGAATTTAAATGTAGATGTGTGATATTTACTGCAAAGCACGACCCGCACGCAGAGAGGGGAAGGAATGCTTGAGCAGGAGGAGTAAATGACTATCGCAGGCAGAAAACCCACTGCAATTCATGCATCACACAAATGGTTGTGTATATTAAAGCAATGAGGACAAAGGGTATTGATTTAGCACAAGTATCAAGAGTCCCAGGTGCTAAAACCTGAAGAAATACAAACTGTGCTGGGCAGAATAACAACAAAACGAAATGATAAAAGGATATGAGTGTTTGAAAAGACGTGTAGGACGGGCTATAAATTCTAATAATCCATATTTCTCGAAAGCAGCAGCTATTGACTCAAAAACAAAAGAGCAGGCATTGTAATGTAACAAATGTCAGACGGGATAGCAGCAGGAATTCAATTTGCTCTGGCCATATATCAACTTGAAACTTAATGTAATGGCACGTAGTTAAAGCTGCACCCTCACTTAATGGCTATTACCAGTCCTGGGTGGGTTTTCCAGCAAGCATAAAGCAGTGAGTAATTGGCCCCGCTCTGCCTGCATCACTGCTAATGAAAAAAAACATGCTCTAGCCTGGCAGCAGCAGAGAAGGGGAAGGCAGGGAAGCCGGGCAGAAGCAGGCAGCACTAGAGCTGCCAAGAGCCTGTCCTGCCAGGATCCCTTGAAAGAGTTTCAGGAGAGACCTCTGGGCCTTCGGCTGACCAGCATCTCTCCTGTAGAAGGGCTGGATCCACGAGGCAGCAGCCTGCCATCCTTGCTAGCCTCCTAAGCGAACTGGATCCAGGCCTGCTGGAAGAAGAGGAGGAGAAACCCTGGGTGGTTACACTTCATCCAGCTCCTAAGCATGCACTATTTATTACTACTTGGGCAGTGGCTCTGCAGTCAGCCAATTAAGGCCATTGTAATTACTTCTCTTCAGTGACTGCAAACGGCCGAGTTAAAGGACAGATTTCCCGTTCCACAGCTATTGCGGCTGCTCAAGTGAAGAAGCAGAAGCGTCGGCATTGCTGAGAATATGCTCTGACCATATGTTAGAGGCAAGAGACACTTACTGAATGGAAGAGGAGGCGGTGGGAGAGGAGGGAGGAGGCAGGGATGTGGGACACGAACCCTGGTAGCAATGAAGCATCCAAAGCAATCAAGGGAGGGCAAAGATGTAAAGCTGTCCTAATCACTTTATTGCAGATAGGCAGGGGCATTCCCAACAGGCACATTACAGTTTCTACCAAGAGCAAAGCTTGCAAAATGATAACTTTCTAGGGATATGCCACTCCAAATTTCAGGACACAATTTTTGAGCCATCAAAAAATAAGATCAGCCCCCGGGATAAACTCCCTCAGGTTTGTCATTGAGCTTCACACACGTCAGAAAAGGACTCTGGAAGGTCAGTGTGTGCTGTGCTGACCTCCCTGCAGCACAAACACCACCACTTGTACTCTGTATCATGAAATATGGAATTGTGGCCTTTGACTTTACTTTGTGGGAATGATGCTCTTTCAATGGTTCTCAAGAGGCTATTTAAATGCCTTCCACAGCCTGTTATTAAAGCAATAAAGATACCCAGAGCTCGGGCCTCAGCTTTGTCTCCTCATTTGCCATGAACCACACCTAGAACTTCCAGAGAAGTCTAAGCAGTGGCATGGATTACTGTAAATAAAGGTGTCAGTGAGCAGTCGCTTTGAGTGGCACAACTGGTTTTCATCATGACACAGTACCAGGGGCATCGGTCGAGTTTCTGCCCAGAGGAATGGGCTGCATAAACCCTGGCACGGGCTCCCTGGGACCCTACCCGCTTTCCCTGGGGACAGAAGGTGCTCATTTTGCTGAGAATTTTCCTGCATCCCTCCATGGGCGAGGCCATAGCCGAGCCACGTCACCACAGAAAGAGAACAAGGCTAAGCCAGAGCCCAGCTCTCTTGTTTTACCCCTGCGCTTGGTGCCCAGAGCACACAGGAGGTGGGGAACAGAGGTCTGAGGTGATCAGTCAGCCCATGAGTGCACATGGAGAACAGGAGCCTGAGTGTGCCCAAGGGAACCAGGCCTTTGGAGTGAGAAACTGGAAGGAGAAAGGGAGTTTGTACATATCCACCTTCCAGATTAAATCTCATCTTTAAACCCTGGGTTCCAGTAACTGTATCTGTTTTAAAGCCCGCAGGCCTTGCTTTCCTCAGTAATCTCAGCCATCAGTCTCCTGTGGCTGACATCACCAGGAATGAATCTCTTTTGAAGCTGACAAAACTCACTCTGATCTGATTTTCTCTTGAGCTGTGTTTATCTGAGACTGATACTGAAGAAAGCGGCTCTGAGGCAATCACAGCCTATATTCACCCCCCAGATGTGCCCTGATCCAGCAACAGCCCCCGAGTGTGGCCAAAGCCAATCTTGGCAAGAGCAATAGCTGCCAGCAAGCAGGCCAGCACATTTTCTGTCCCTCAGGCCCCTTCCCCTCCGGAGGCCAAGGCGGTGTTAACACAGCGTTGGCCGACTCCCAAGGAGACCTTGGGGCAAGCTGTCTGGCAGAGGGGAGACCCCAGCCTGACTCACAGCAAAAGAGCTGAAAATATCCCAGGCGTCTGTTTACAGCCCCATAAAGATTTTATGCAGTGCATTTAGCCTCCTGTCTCTGCATTCAGCGCGGTAAACGCTGCACGTTTTACTTTAATGCCACAGTGGCTACAAGCAGGAATACTTCACTTCAATAAATAAGAAGTCACCACATTTTCCCAGTGAATAGATTGAAAATGGCCACTGGCAGAGTTCACCACCCAAAGTCAGAAGCCATGGCTGTTGCTGGGGTTTCCAGCAAACTACAGACCCTACAGAGTGTCTCAAGGGAGAAGACAAAAGAAAAAAAAGTATCAATAGTAAAGCTTACATGTCTTTTAATTGAGGAACTGGTCTGTAGCTTGGGCAGGGCACACTTGTGCCCAAAAGCCAGCATTTAACATTCAGATTTAGGCAGTGGAGGGAAAAGGGGACAGAAGCAGATGGACTAAGGCTCTATGCATTTGTGAGTAAAATCTACCGGAAAAGCACATTAGTGCTCCTTGGAAACTACAGCATTTCATGGAGAAACACACACACGGAAGAGGATCTTCTCAGGTGAGTCCAGATGATTGCAACAGATTCCCAGGCAGAGCTTCTGCAGATCCCTAACCAGCCTCAGCTAAACTTTAGGCACATTCCTTTTATCTACCTGGGCACTCCACGCACTATGACCAGCCAAATTTCCTTGGATGCAATAACTCCTTCCGTGAGGTAGTCAAATGACCAACTCACACAGCTATGCTTCAGCCTATGATCTAGATGCCCACTGTTAGGAAGAGCTCAATGTCTCATCAGCCAATAGCTTCATTGTGGCACCTCGCAGGAGCTTTGCCAGGAAAAAACTCAGGGTAGGTTAGCAATATACTGATGATGTTTGAGCTACCTTGATGAAAATGATAATAAATAAGAAATCTTGACCAAGAAGGACAAAACCTAATGGAATGCCTCCTGATTTTACCTCAAAACACCTTGCCATGTTGATAGGTTCCCATTAGATAACTATATTCTTCCATTTCCTTCCAAACACGCTTCTCATCTCTCTCCTCTGCTCTCTGCCTCGAGCTCCTCTCTACTGTCCACTTCTTTCTACTCATCTCATCTAAAACTGGCCCTCCCATGTTTCTCTCCAACATTTTCTCCTCGTTTTACCAACCAGAAGGCCAGCTCAATTAATTTGCATCCTATCCTAATTTAACTGCACTCCCAATCTGTCACTCAACTGTCAGCTGTAATGTTAGGAAACAACAGTTCAACACCTTCTGCACCACAGCACTCCCAAATAAGCTCTCTTAATTCGGAACTACTGGGTTCTGATGATTCCTGGTTACACCACAGTTGTCTAAAATCCATAGAAAAGAAAATACGATCCATAAGGGGGTCTCCAGGTACTATTTTGAGGGCATAGGTGGTGCTGATGCCAGCAAACCTGATGCACATTAAAACCAGAATGATGGGGGTACACAGAGATGATGCCCAGTAAAAGGTAGTACTCGTCCCTGCTGAAACCACCCACTTGCAGTTCCCAGACAGTTAGATTCTGAAAATATAAAGAAGGTTGAAGCTGCAAACTATCAGCTCCACTAAATCACTCCTGAGAACTTTACTGTGAGACTCTGGCTGCAAAACCTGAGATGGTGGTTGTCTTGCAGCCGTGCTTTACAACTTGCCCACAGCAGCTATTTCCAACCACAGAGATGCTGGGAATTAGGCTGTGGAGACAGAAGGTGGGAAGCTCATTTGCTTTCTCCATCTCAGTCTTGTTTGCTCTCTTACTAAGTTGTCTACAGCAAAACAGCACCTTTGAAGTCGACAACCAGACAGTGGTGTTGTCTCACAACTGGTGGTCCACCATAGAACATGGCAAGATTTTCAATTTCCCTCAGCAGAGATCTTCCAGAAGACCCCTGATCAGCTCTCCTCAGCTCTACACGGTGATCCACAAGGTCTCTAACGGCGCTTTGCACAACATCCCCCAGAATACCTTGCATGTCTCCCTTTGAAGCTGTGACCTGATTACCATAAGCGACGCACTGCAGATGTACCTCTGCAAGCCCAGAAGCACCAGGGGAAATGAATATATTAGTATTTATCATATTAATGCAGATCAAGCTGGGTATTTGTTCTGACGTTTCAATAATAACTTTTTCCATTTTTTTTTTAAGCAGCAGTTTGTATTTTCTTCTTCCTTAAATAATTCATTGTTACATTAAACTTATTTTAAATTGGGGTCTTTTTTTCATCAAACTAAACCCTTATTTGGATGGCCAAAGGGGAAAAAAAAGTATAAATGAAAACTCTCTCTTTTCTCTTCTCCATTCTTTCATTCCCTCTTTTTTTCCTCTCTTGTTAAAATCTCTTAATCAAAGTGACAATCTGTCTTTCCCAGGAAGGAAGCTGGCTCCTTTGAACAGTGCTGCTCCGATAGCTCTCCGCTTTGATGTGGGATTTAACTAGTGCCTTTAGCAATCTCAAGTGACGGAGCACGCATGGGCTGGGTGCCTGCATGTATTCACGTGTGCGGTTCTGTGTTTGTCCTTGCTGCAGATACACAACCTGACCCACCCACACATGCAAAAAGAAGAAGGAAGAAACCCCAAGGGGGCAAGGGGGGAAAGGGGAGGGAGGAAAAGACAGAAATTGGCATGACCACGCAAAGCAGCAATGTGAACCTTGTGGAGCTGCTACTGAGCATGGTTCAGAGGGGACCTTGTTCTTTGCCTTTTCCCACAGTGACATCTTCAAGCCCTTCACCGTCCATTAACTTCAGTGAATACAGAGCACTCTGATCCAGGAGGCTGATACCTTAGAGAAGGTCAGGTGTGTACTGGAAGCTCTGTTCCTGCAGTTCATGGTCCCAGGACCACAGCCACATGTAGCATCCTCCTGGGTCATGAGACAGTGTGTGATTGTGGTGTCATCATGCAACTTGCCATCCTCTTCCTTTTCCTTTCCCTAGTTGGATTCCATACTGCCCTTGTCCTCATCAATCTCTTTCCTGCTTTAACAATTGTTTTCCTTTTCCTTTCTTTGAGCCTCCTGACCTCAGTGCCAGCCCCTGGGGGACAGCAAGGTCTACACCTTCTCTCCTGTTCTCAGAGGATACAGAATAGCTTCATGTGATACAGCACAGTGAGCAGACCTGACCTCAGGGAACATAAACCCAGGCTTGGGTCAATGAACCACATTAAGAGGCTGGGCCCACCTGGTTTGCCATGGGTGATTACTTCCTAGACAACTCATCCTTCCCCTTGCCAGTAGGGATGCCTCCCACCACTGTCCTGGTACCTCAGGGGCATGTTTTGCTGTGGGATGAACATCACAGAAAGCAAAACCAGAGCAAAGGTATTGACATCTTCCCACGTCACAGCCAGAAAGCTCCCTCCCTACCACATAAGGGCAGCACCATCACCTGCAGCTACAATTTTACAGCAGTTATTCATCACATAATTCCCAAAGTCCTACACTCTACTTCTAGCAAGTGCCTTCTGGGATTTCACCCAACCCTTCAGAGACCACCTTCCTGGTCAGTCATCGCCTTTGTCATCCTTAAGAGAAGTTCTTGGTCTAAGCAAATCGCATCTCTTGGTTTTGTGTGCATTGGAGATTTTACAGGTGCTTCTACTTACTGAGAGGCTTCCCCAGTGGCTTTCCCTAGCAGCAGGCCAAGCGTACAAATCCTTTACAAAATACTGAACAACATGAACCTCAGAACTACAAATCTCCAAAGCAGCTTCAAGTCAGAGGAAACAAAACCTTGACAAGAACAGAATCCAGTACTGCCACCCGTTTTTTGTAGCAAAAGCCAACCTTTAGAGCAAAATTGGTGTCCTCCTCCAATGCCCCACTATCAAGAGTCTGAGGGGTTTTCTTTGAAGTTTAATATTTCAAGTTTTCCCTAGTTTCCTACTCATTTAAAACCATACAGCCAAACACATGCAGACAAACAAACACACAGAATTTTCTTCTGCTTTAAAAACAAACACACAAATACAAACACACAAATACAAACACGTGCACAGAAACCCTTTATTTTATCGGGATTGATTCTTCCTTTTACCTGTGCCCTCCTCCTCACCTCTTCTAAGCGTTACTAGAATTTGCGTTGGAGATCTGTCTCACATTTCTACAAGCTGTGAAGGTAACAGGGTGGGAGAAAAACCAGTTTCCGCCCTGCCTACCCTGGGAACCTCCACTGAGCCACTGCAAACCCCTGCACCACTGGGGAAAACTCACGCCTTGCCCGTGGTGACCAAACAGGGTGATGCCAGAAGAGATCCATCTGGTTTCCAGGATCAGCATTGCAAATGGTGGATTCCAATCAAGACAGAAAATAACAATAGCCACAGGGTAGGAGGACAATATACCCCAGGCAGCACGGGACCCTCAGACTCCACCTAAGCAATTGCTGTCCCCCTTTCTTTTCTGAGAAAGACACTCTCTGGCCAATCGGATCTCTGCTGCACGGAGACCTTTCTCATCTCCATGGTACCCAGAGGTTCATCTTCCTCTATTTTAAGAAACTCTGTGTTCTCTTTTGCTTGGGTCCTTTCAGTGCCCTCCCGTGATTATTTCACAGTACTATCTCAACGAGCATAAATTGTCTCCAGAGTCTCTCCTCCCACCCCTCCAGATGCCCTTCACTGGATAGCTAGTACTGCAAGTCCTTAATTGGCCAAAACCAGGACTCATGCCTTCTGGAGAAGTGAGGGAACACAGCAGTTTTCCCTTGAAAACCAAGGAAGTCTGGAGGCCCGTGATGGACTGCCTCCATCCAGGGATTGGGGGAAAGGACACAAGGTAGGCTTGAGGTAGAAACCAAGGAGAGATGGGGTTCTTGGGGAATAAAACTGAGACAAGAGGAATTTAAGAAAAATACCAACAACTGTGAAAAGATAGTGACCAGGGAATAGGAAGACCACAAGGAAAAATGTTTTACTGTGGATAGAAAGTACCAGGAAGCAGAGAGGTTTCCCAGGGCATTCACTGTAGCTGGAATTCGTACAGGAAACTTTCCACCCCCGGCTTTTGTAATGTTTGAGGTAGGAGGTAAAATCTGACTCTTCCTCCTCAGAGGTACAGCACTGAGCTGAAACTCCACCGCTTCACTGTCTCTCCTGACTGCTTCTACAAGGCTCAGCCAAGCCCATCCACATACACTTCCCCTCTAAGCCCCTCACTTTCCAGAGGACTGAGCACCCAGAGCTCCTCCTACACAGGACACACAGCCCCTCTGAGAATCATGCCTCCTTAGACACTCAGATCCAGGTCTCCGTGCTCAGCTTTGAGAAATGGGGCACAAAATGAGGCTGTGGGTCTTGCTGCCAGTTCCCCAGGTGCTCTGTGGTGTATCTGGGGTCCAGCCTTGCAGTAGGTGGTGTACGTACACATCCCTGGAGGTTGTAAATTGTAGACTTGGTGTGCTGCCTAAGACAAAAGCCAGGAATGTTCCCTGGCTGTTCCTCAGGGCTCAGTATTGGCACCAATTCTGTTTAATGTCTTTATTGATGATCTTGACAATGATATAGAGAGCACCATCAATAAGTTTGCAGATGACACTAAGTTAGGTGGGAGTATTGATCTACAGGAGGGCAGGGAAGCTCTGCAGAGGGAAAGATTGAATCAATGGGCCAATGTTAATGGCATGGGCTTCAACAAGGCCAAGTGCCAGGTCCTGCCCTTGGGCCACACCAACCCCATGGATGGCTACAGGCTTGGGGCAGTGTGGCTGGAGCTGCCTGGCGGAAAAGGACCTGGGGGTGCTGGGTGACAAGCGGTTGGATACGAACCAGCAGTGTGCCCAGGTGGCCAAGAAGGCCAAGGGCATCCTGGCTTGTATCAGAAACAGTGTGACCAGCAGCAGTAGGAAGGTGATTGTCCCCCTGTACTCAGCACTGGGGAGGCCACCCCTTGAGTCTGGTGTCCAGCTGTGGGCACCTCAACCCAAGAGAGATCTGGAGGGGCTGGAGCGAGTGCAGAGGAGGGACACGGAGCTGGGGAAGGGCCTGGGGCATCAATCTGATGAGGAGCCATTGAGGGAGCTGGGAGTGTTTAGTTTGAGGAAGAGAAGGCTGAGGGGAGACCTCATCCCTCTCTACAACTGCTTGAAAGGGCATTGCAGAGAGGTTGGTGCTGGTCTCTTCTCCCGGGCAATGAGCGATAGAAGGAGAGGGACTGGCTTCAAGCTGCAGCAGGGTAGGGTTAGGCTGGCCATGAGGGAAGAATTCTTCCCAGCAAGAGTGGTCAGAGCCTGGACTGGGCTGCCCAGGGAGGGGGTGGAGTCCTCATCCCTGACTGTGTTTCAGAGTGGATGAGATGTGGTGTTGAGGGATCTGGTGTAGGGGAGAACTTTGTGGAGTGGGGCTGATGGTTGGACTCAGTGATCCCAAGGGTCCCTTCCAACCTGAATAATTCTATGATTCTAAGGGGAACTCTCTGGAGAATCCCCAAGTCATTTCTAGCAGACGAGTAAAGCAAAAAGACAGGAGAAGCGTGTCCAGGGACAGGAGACCCGTGCAAAGCCACGCCAGCCCAAGGGCACCTCCTTTCCTGCTTCGTCCTGGTGGTGGTGCTGCTGAAACCCGAGTCTGCAGCTTGCAGACATTGTGCAGCACTCACCTTCGCTTTACATTCTGCATCTCCCTCCTGAGGTTTGCTGCCAGCTTAACAGAGTGCATGGTGGAGAAAGTTCCCCCACCCCTACCCTCATGCATACCCAATCAGGCCCCCTGATTATGCAAATTAAATACAGTAACATCACCCCCCCTGCATCTCTACCCCGCCCCATTCCAGCACAAAAAGAGGGGGGGGAAGTAACAAACCCTCCATTCATAACCAGAAACATTAATTATATGTAATGATGGGCAGTCAACTCCCTAAAGCATTTGCATAATTACTAATGCTAATGGATTCAGAGTGCCTCTCTCCTTCTTGTGGAGAAAATTTAATTGGAAAATGCATAAAAGCATGAGGAGGGAGGATGGGTGCTCTGAGTGGTCTGAAGTGGCACAGGCAGAGCTGAGGAGCTCCCTGGGAACTGTGGAGGGAACCTGGTCACTCCCTCCCGGCTTCCATAGCTATCTTGCCTCTTCCCCTCTCACCTGCTCCAGCATCACCCCCACTGCTGGGGAGCAGGCAGAGCAGGGGTCGAGGGGTAAGTTTAGAGAGCACTAAGGTCAATTGTCTTGATCCCGAGGGGATTATAAAAATCAGATTTAATGTAATTAGAAAATTCCCATCCAGGTGTCTCAAAGGCAGTGGGTAATAATACAGGCCACTTTCTTGGCAGTAGGATTTCTTGGGCCCCACAAATCTCCAAAGGCTGTGTCTCTCTATTGTGTATCATGCTGGTAGCTGCTGGGCTCCCCAAAGGCAGAACTTGCTGCTTTCTCCCGGCTGCCTCCAGTTACGATGCCACCAGGCTTGGCTCTCTCTCCACAGCAAAACCAACCTCAAAGCAAAGAGCTGGCTGCAGCACAACACCTCTCCAGCCCCTCAGGGGAAAGCCCTTTCCTCACTTCTGTCAATGTAATGATGGCTAAAGGAGGTGTCTTCTCAGGCCCACAGCCCCCCTTCTCCAGGCCAGCACAGCTCTGTGGTCAGTATTTCCTAAGGAGTGAACAAGGGACTGGCCACGTGCTTGAAGTTTGCTTCTTCTACCCTTTCCCTGCACTTACTTCTCATCTCTGGAGCTGAGCTTGGTTCCAGGTCTGGCGCTGTGCAGTCAGTGCACAGGAGCCCAGTTAGACACCTTCGAACCCACTGCTCCAGCCCTCCTGGAGGGTCTGAGTCTGCACGGAGAGAAGTTTTGCACTGCTCTGTGAGCAGCTGGTGAGGCAGCAGATGGCTGAGAATCTGTAAAAATAAAAAAAAAACCAAAACCTGGGGCTGTGACAGCGGCACTTTTATTGTTCACTCATTCCCACTGCTGCCAGACTTCGGATGCATATCAAACAGGGCACATGCCCTTGCCAACACCATCATAGACAATTGTGCAAAAGGGTGACAAAGCTACTCTAACATCCCCAGCCAGGCAGTGTGAAGAGGACGCCCTGCAACAGCAACAAACCTCTGCATCATCACGGGGGAAGAATCAACCCCTTCATCTTGCCCCGTTGCCATACTTCAGCAGGGACACCCCGAGGGACTGGACACCAGTCATTGTTTTTTATTGCACAATAAAGCACTCTGTGCACACCTTTGGCTGTGCATAAATAATAAATAACAGCAGTAATATGGTCCCTTGAGCAAAGCAGCATTTCATCAGCAAGGAAATTGTCCTCTCTTTCCCTCTTAACATTCCAGTGGGTGCCCACTGGCAGCCCCTTGATCAGGGAAGGGTTTGCACATCTGCTCCCTATTGCAACCAACCCATAATTTAGGGGAGGTCTTGGCTGTTTACCATCTTTCATTGTGAGATAAGTTTGTTTAAATACTTGTGAGGGTGAGGGACAAGAGCCAGGCAAAAAGCAGCTTTGGTGATGAACCCCTCTCTTCCTGACTTGCAGCAGCTGCTCTGGGCCTGGGTCTCCACTCAAACACTGCCAATAAGACAGAAGTCCGACTGACACCTACACGCACCAGAACCTGTGCCTTAGGCAAGGCTGAGATTGAAAGTGTTTCAACTACCCTTGTCCTCAGCTCAGCAGGGACCTCATTCGAGACCTGCCAAACTCAGAGGAAGCTGCAGGTTTCCAGCACCTCCACAGAACAAATGAACAAGCCCCTCAGGAGCCCAGCCTACGGCACGGAGACCTGAAGCACTGGTATATTCCCGAACGATATTTCTTCCTCAGGCAGGAATGAGGGAGTGCTTCTTTCTCAGAATATTGTTGAAGCCATAAGTGACTTAATGATAAGAAATTCTAAATTCTACCAGTATACCTTTGTTCACTCTAAACTCCCCAAAACAGGTTTTAAACTATTTCCCTCGAGAGATTTCCAAAGTCTAAGTCTCGGCCTACATTTCCCTTTGGTTTTATTTTGTGGGTTTGGGTTTTTTTTGTTTGTTTTTTATAATGACACATTTGGGTATAGAGATGTTTTACCTGGATTACAAAACACTTGAGATCTGGTGCATATTTGATCCATTTTTCCAACACAGTAGAAAGGCACAGCCATCACGGGGCAGATTTTCACTCCCTCTGGCTGATCCCCAGCTCCCCTTCTCCTAGGGAACATCCTTGTTCCAGTCAGGTATCACTAGAGAAAGGAGACGATTGTGTCAAAGAAAACACTGCCAAAAAAGCCACTAAGCAGCGTAACTGTTGATTAAACCTTGTTTCAGTTGAGAGTTCAACCTGAACAAACCACACATTTTCATTGAGAAAAAGAAAAACCTTTTTTTTTTTCAATTGTACCAGACTGCAGACCAGAAATGGGAACCGTGGCTTGGCTTGATATTACCCCAGAGCTCCATTCTTGGCTTTGCAATCCAGTGAAGGGAAAGAAAAGCAAGGACGAACAATTCTGCAGGAGTTTACTAAGGTAATATGAAAAGCAAACAACTGCCACAGTGAGTATTATTCCAGTTTGTTGCAAAGATGTAGTGGTACTGTGTGTAAAGTAGGGGTTTGAAATATGGTAGCAGATCTTTTCTGGTGGGGCCCTCAACTTTTTAAAGTGGTGGCTGCCCCAGGGCACCGTGACAATATTTGCCCTGTCTCAGCTGCCAATGCGTGGAGGGCACCTCCCTCCCCTTCGGGGCTTGCCTGTTCCCAGCTGCAGGAGAGCTGGTGGCAGCACAGCAGCGATAATGAGCTCACTTACAGCTCAGGATAAGAAAGGGACAAGAGGTTTTGGGGACAAGGGAAGATTTCCTCAAAAGCAAGCACAGGCTCTTCCCTCCAATCCTGCAGCAAGGTTAGAGCTCAAGAAGGGAGAAAATCAATGTGCATGAGCAGAAGGAGCTGAGAAAGGTACTTCAAATGCTTGCTCCCCCAGAGACAGTCCGGAGTGACTCAGGCTGTCTTGCAAAGGCTGCTTCATTTCCCCAGACTATCTTGTTATTTGAGATTGAGTGTTGGGTAAGTGATCTCAAACGGCAGTAGTTCATATTTGTACAGCATCTTCAAGACCAATGGACCCTAAATGTCTTTATGGATTTCATACAGAAATGGTCTCAACTGTCACTAGGATCCAAAAGACAAAGTGGGCAGACCAGAGCTATTTTTAAAAGAGAAATTCACCCAGATTATCGTGCTTTCTGAGCCTGTTGATCTCTAAGGATCATTCTTTCCCATATACTCATCATGGTCCATAATGACAAATGAGTCTAAGAGTTATTTACTTACATTTTCTTGGTCAAGCAAGAACCTCCCCGGCAATGGCAGCACTACAGCAATAACTCAAGATATATCTCCTGAAGATTTAGTATTTTCCAAGACGAGTGGGGAAATGATTTTGCATGAATCATTGAAGGTAGCTGTAATTGTCAGAAGACTCCCAATGGGTTTTGTAGAAGAAGTTTCCCAGTTGCCCACAGTGGACTGTCAGATGCCAGCCCGCAGGCAAGGAGGCCATTGTGAAGGTTGCTACACAACGGCTGTGAACAAGGGCATTTCTGAAAGGCGTTATTGCTTGGAAGTACAGAAACTAACAAAGTGGCTTCTGTGAAACCACAAAGGCACACAACAACACTATTTAGTTGTTTGCACAAATCTCTTGAATGCAGCAGCAAATTAAATAATGTTGTTTCTACAAGATTAACCTGTAGCTAAAATGCTGCATCTTCATAAGGCAAAATCTTTGTTTATTGACAAAAATGTATTAACTTCTTTTTCAGTACAGGAAATAGACATCCTGGAGAAGGAGAATTTTATTCCTGTCTCCAATGTTACAACCTTTGGAAATATAAAAATATTTCCAATAATCATTTATAACTACAAAGCTGAAAAGGAAGCAACCCATTGTCTCCTTAATTACTTGGAAAGCAGTGCCAAAATGTCATTTGGAATATTTTTAAAAGTTAAAGATTTACTGTAATGAAATTATTTCAATATTGGCAAAGTGTCTCCACTTATAAAGGGTACCGTTCCTGGTCATTTGTATATGGAGTTGTATTTCCCAGGGCCAGTGGAACCTAAGCCTGTGTCCTGTAGCCAGTGTACTGTGGGTACGTCACCCTTTGATCAAGGAGGCTGTGGCAAGATTTGAAATCTTTTTGACTCACCTCCCCAAGTGGTCCAGTGTTCCCACAGGGCATTTCTATCCACTACACTTGAAAAGATCTGTGGGGCTTTTAACATTCCTAACCTACTAGAAGTGAGTCCGGTGCAGGGGAGGAGGATCAGATTGTTCAGCAGCAATTTCTAAGTTCTCTCAGGTAACAAACCCAAGGAGGCACTTTCAGTACTCCACGCCACTCACCGTCCTCTCACAGCCTCCTAAAAGCTTTTTAATGATAGAGTTTTAAAATTAAAACAATGGCAAAACACATTAATTGAAAGGTAAGTTACAAAAGGGAGTTGAAGAGAAACTCTGTGGCCATAAATGCAACTTTAATCTAAGAACACATTGTACCTGGGGGGGCAAAAAAAAAAAATAAAAGGAAAGGAATTGCATTCAGCAACATGCATTAGCTCTCAAATGTCTGCCTGCACATTTCAGTTAACCAAACTGCCTTCATCCAATTCAGCCACTGAAAAAAAACCCACCAAAACATAAAAAAAACCCCAAACAAAACCAAAAACAAACAAACAAAAAAAACAACAAAACCCCTTTGACTTCTTAAGACCCCAGGAATGTTACCCAAAGGCTGAAGTTCCCCAGCCAGCTCTGTGCAGCTGCACCCCAGCTCCAGCACACGCCGGGAGAGACGGCCGCGGGAACGCCCGCTTCAGAAATCCTGTCCTCACGACCGGCCAAAGTCCTTTCAACTCTGGGTCCGGAGGCTCCCAACCCTCGGAGCAAACCTCACGCCCCTGCCTTCCCTCTGCAGCAACAGAGAGAGCGTTTTCCTTGAGAAACAAGCTAAGACAGATTGCAGAAATATTGACGCTGTTAAGACCGAGTTTCAAATTAAAGTCAATTTCAATTATACACATAAAGAGCTTTGTGAAATAATTTTTTAAGAAAACCCAAAGATACACTGAAATGCATTGAAACTGCTAATAAGCATTATATTGTAGATAAAAATTGACACTTAAGAAAATTGAATTTTCTTCTTGCAGGCAATGGGAAAAAAAAGACTAGAAATGTTAAGGAAAATAGTAGTTCTTTAAAATCTTGTTTAAAACAATTAGCTAAGAAAGGTGGTTGTGCTAATTCTGTGATATGAGTCCCAACTGTATCTAGTTTCCCAGAAATTATAGTCACAACTCTCGGGCAGTGTTCCTTCAGCCGGATTCAGAAACAGAGGACCCGGGTTTCCAGCCCACGAGAAGCCATTCCCACACCCTCAGCCACAGGAGGGCCACGGCGCAGGGAGCGTCCTGACCCGGCAAGAGGGACTGAGGGGAAGGCTCAGTGCCCATCGCAGGCCGGTTGGGCAGAAGGAAGCTCTGTGGGACAGTCTCTTTACTGGGAGGATGCCACTTCCAGCACTCACGTGGTTCCCACCACAGCTGAACCTCTGCACCCCACAGCTGTCTTTGTTGGGCTGTTTTAAAGCGTGTATTTTGTCCTAACACTTCAAAGTGTTCTAACAACACTTTAAACCACTGGCTGTCCTGCAAGGTTTGAGGCTCTTTGCTTACCTGCTTCTGAACATCAAGGCCCACACAACTATGCGCACTGGCCAGAAGACCCTGCTCTTCCTCAGCCCAAAATTAGACTGATATTAAAATCCTGTACATATTGCACATATTTCTGTAACACAGCCAAAAATAGCGAAGGTCTAAATAAGAACTCTAACAACATCTGCCGCCTCATTGAAGGCTCTGCCCTTGAACTACTTAGAGACGTGCATCCCAGGTGTGCCTGCGTCTTGCAGCCGCTATCTGCTAGCTCTGCATTTGTTACAGCACCTGAAGCTCCTGGCAGACACGCTTGGACCAGGAGGGCATATGCAAATCCAACACCCGACCCAGAATCGCACCCGGATTCACACACACACACACACACACAGAGAGCATCCTCACAACCGCCTGCATTAACAAGGAACCCGGGTTAGATGGTGAAATCAAACCGGGGAAATCTGTATTCCGGGCATGATTCCACCACAGACTCCCTGTGTGACCTTCGGCAGGTCATTTAAGCTCTCTGTAAAAATAAGACTGATAACATTTCCACTATCTGCCTTGCCTAGTTAGACCTTAAGCTCCTCAGGCACAGAGTGTCTCTTACATGCACTGCACCAGTAACAGCTGGGGCCTCCAATAACTGCTGTAATACAGGTAATTATTAACAGTAACAGCGCGTGCAGCGCTGACAGGGGCAGGGCTGCATTACCCCCCAAAAACACCACAAAGGGCAAAAAAAAAGTACAAAGCAGAAAGTTTTGGCCGAGCAGAACAGGCACATTATCAAGCTCAAACACATTTTTGAGTTCTGTGATCAAACTGGATGGCAGATTTTGGGTTGCAACGAAAGAAATAGTGTCATTAACCACTTGCACAGCCCGGCAGCACAGCCCCATGCAGAACGCATGAAAGCTTTCCCTTTCTATTATGCTTAGGCCCTGTGATGGAAACTCGTTTTTTCTCCTTTTCATAAATAAACCCACAAATGACTAGCAGTCCGGAAAGTCAAAATCTTGCAGGAAGGGGGGTGGTGGGAACGGCTCTCATGTTTTATCAACAAGGAAGCAAAGCACTGGGCATCATGAGTTGTCTGCTTGCCTGTTTTCATTACCTTTTTAATGTTAGCATTAAAGTCTTATGAAAACTGTATTAAAAAAAACCCACCAAACCTGGTGTAAAATGACTATTTGAATCGAGATGAAACGCACCTTTGAGAATAGCAGGTGATAGCAAGGCTTTGCTTCTGCCCAGGAGCTGGGAAGTACGCTGGGATGTCAATGCTGGGCTTGGCTGGAAAATTCCTTCCTGGTCCAGGTTCTTTTTTTTGTTTTTTTCCCCTTTTTGTATTTTTTGGCCTTTGCTCAACAGCAGCTCAGAGAGAACTAGGGCTGCAGGATCCCAAACAGCAGCCCTTCAGAGCGCTGCCCTGTTGGCTCACAAACTGCCCACAGGGTACAATCCCAGTCCACCCACTGGGAGACCGGGTGATTAGGTATGATTTGCTTGAAAGGGAGGTGGAGAGGAGAAAAACCCAAAGAAAACAGCTGTATTTTGTTACTCCTTTCCTGTGGTGTACAAAGTAGAACCTGAAACCTTTGGGATGGGCTTTGTTTTGTTGATTTTTCATTTTTATTTTTTCATTTGGTTTGGTTGTTTTCTTTCCTGGGTTGGGTTTCTTGCTTTTATATTACTGTTTTTTCTTTTTTTACCTTTTCAATTAGGCATTCAGGTCTTGTCGATCCTGTGTCTCTGGAAGATTTTGTGGATGGGTTGAGAACTAATAGGTTTAGGATATCAGAGGAATCAATAAATTGGCAGAAGCCTAAAAATCACAAACAGATTTTTATCTAAAATGAGGCAGTTGCTTACAGGGTACCACAAAGATGCATTTTACTAACCTAACAAATGTTCAGGGCAGCTTTCGCATAGCAGGAGGTGCAGACTGCTTAGGAAATTAGCTTCACAGCCCACCCAAAAACGCTGAGACAAGTGCAAAAGCCACAGACACACACGCGTTCGGGCGCACAGAAGGGGATCTTTAACACAGAGTAAGCAGCTTTCCTGTAAATTCCTCTGCTCCTCTTACTTGTTTCTGACAGGCTCTCCCCGATCCCACCATTGTAGCCCTGTGCAAGAGCAGCTGATAATTATCTTCTCTCGGGCATTAAAGCCAGAAATGATGGGTGAGAGCACTTATGCCACATTCACATTTTTCATACATGCATATATGTTGCCTCTTCCATAATTCATTCCTTCTGTCGCTGCTCTGCTACAGAAATGCTGGCAATGGGGCACGATTATCTGCTGGCGCCCTTCGGTCCCTGCATCCTCTGATGGAAATAGGGAAAAAAAAGTGGAAAAGAGTAGAAAACCTCTTCCAAATTCTCTCTGAAGGCTCAAACAAACCCGACACCTCTGAGTTTAGTGGAGCAGCTATTCCCACGTGTGTAGCATGCAGATGAAGGAAACTATTTGATTTCAAAATCAAAAACCTGATCAACTCCCAGGAAACATAAAACCACCATTAGCTAACTGCGAGTGACAAGACAACTCCATCCTGTGTTTCTTCCTTGCCTTCTTCACGAAGGCCCACCCACAGCCCCAGCTTCTACCCAGGAGCAAGGGTACATGCTGGACTCCCACCCGAGATCCCCAGAGGAGCCAGTGCCCTAATACGGAGTCTGTGCTTAAGGGGGGCTGTACCCCAAGTGCACTCACACAGGTGCTTACCTGCACAGAGAACTCATTAACTCAACAGGAAAACTGGAACTCGTTATCAGGGAAATCATTGGGACCCAAAGTGCAGGCCTAAAGCTGAGCATAAGTCCCCAGTGCGGTCCTGAATCAAGGCCAGGATAAGCAAAGAGCAGAGGAAAGGGAACTATTTCAGCTTTGTTCCCTTCTGGATGCTCCATATGCTCCAGCCAGCTGTTCTGGGTTTGCTCGTACTCATTACGGTGGGTATGTGTGACAGACTCTACCTCCCTTCAGAGTGACTCAATCATTTGGGGTCTCACGTGGTTTGCTCAAAGCTCTAATGTAGTTTGCGTTCCCCTCTGCTCTGCACACACACGTCCTCTGCTTCTGCCTGTCTCAATCTAATGGCTTTCACAAGTCACACCCTCAGGACAAGGGGAAGGTTAGGTGACTGTTCTCTCTGTTCATTCAGAGTTTCTTCCTACATTTGCCATATTATATACATCTCGGCAAACAACTAAAAGAACAAGCAAACCTATTTTGGCATGTCAAATTTATAGCCAAAATGCTCTTAAAAACACCATTTTCCTTTCAGGAGGCAACACAGCAGAGCCAAGAGAAACATGGCAATAAAGCCCACCGAGTTCTCCTAGTCCCAACAGTCTGACTCCCTGTAAACTGGAGAGCAGCCACCCCAGGGAGCAGTGCTCTCCAACAGCACACAGATCAAAGCATACTCCCCTGCCCGTGTCCTGAAACAGAGCAAGGCAGGTTTGTGCAACAAATTCACAGATTCAGAGATTTCATGACCCCAGAGCCTGACCTGCTGCACAGGCTCCACAGAAGTGTTCCCGATCAGCTCTGCCCCCACCACCCACACAGCGTCCCCGTCCCCTTTGAGTCCCCTAGCTGCCAGCTCCCGGCAGGATCCCAGAGGGAACAGAGACTCCACCGCAGCGATAACCCAACACGAGCTTTTCACAGTGTACACCATGCAGCACAGGGCTCAGGAGGACCTTTGGCACACAACAGAAGGTGGCCAGCACACCCCAGAATCAGACCCCTCGTTTATTCTCCATGTCTCCCTAAGCAGAGGGGCCCACTGCTAGGAAAAGTTGCTAGGTTTTAGTATTCTTTCATTCTTTCCAAAAGCTGCTGTGTCACTTGCCCATACTGGGTCTGAAATGTGATGACAGGGAGAATTTGGCCGTTCTCCTGTTGCTGTCCCAAACCATCACATCTCCCAGAGACCCGCAGTCTTCTCTGAGCCTTTCTTTTCTTATTACTTCATCCATTACAACAACAGAAATCCTTCCCCATCATTTTTTCCAGTAGATTTCCCTTCCACTGGCTCAGAGAGGTTCCTCCCACTGTTTCCCCACATGTTGTCTCTCAGCTTTAATCAAAGTCACTTCCTTATTTCTCATCTGATTACCCAAGTGCTGTCTGGCCCTCAGCCACCCTCAGAGCTGGCGTAAGTAGGTGCAGCTCTGACAAAGTGACATCAATCCACACACACCCTGAATTGGAGTTGTCTCCCTGATGGAGACCCCTTGCTCCCAACTATTCCTGAAAGCACAGTCTCATGTTCTGCACATGTGACTGAAGCGCAGGAGAACAGGAGTCCATTCTTACCCCCCTCCGCTAGTCCCAGGATCACCAAAGGAATAAGCTGCCTCATCCTATACACCTTCTACCTCTCTTTGAAATGTAAACGCACTCTTTTCAGCTTGGGCAATAGCGTCCTGGCTCAGAGGGATGGATGAGAGCCCTGAGTGCTCCCGTGGCTTCAGCAGAACCTTTATTGCCATTTCTCACCACCACCGAATCCCTCCGCCGCTCTCTGCTCTCCCTTGCTCTTCTGTGCAAGGAAGGTTCTCCCATTCAGAGCTCCTTCCCAGCAAAGAGTGTGTCACACCCTCCTCAGCACCCGGCAAAGGCGGCCTGTCAATCACACAATGAACCCTGGCTCTTCTACACCAATTGCTCTAACACCACCCAGGCAGAGGAGGCACCTGCGACCGCACAGGCCGATGCGAAGGAGAAAAATTAACTGACTCTCTTCCCTAGCCTTACTGTTTCCCAGTTGATTTGAAGAAGAAATGCCTGTCTGCAGATCCATCTTCAGGAGACTCCCAGAGTCCTGGAGCACAGGCAGATACAAACTGGAGCCTGGTTTTTAGAAGAAATATTTGTACCAGGAGTCATGAAAATATTTCTAAGCTACGGGCAACACTGTGCTGACTCACACCTCCACTGACACCCATTCAGTTTCAGAAGCATCAATGATCTCTGCCCAAGGATCTCCAGCTTTTTGAGTTATTGGCTTTGCTTTACGAGTGAAGCCAACGTGAAATACTGTGTTTTGGACACCAACAGGATCCAAGCAGTGGAACTCCTTGCTTCAGGGGGCTGGATGCTAGAAATTCCACTAAGTTGAAAAAGCGACTGCACAAATTCAGGGAGAAAACCCCATCTAGAGCTACTGAATGTAATGAATCTACGTTTGGGTAGGAAAGTCATAAATCTCTGGAGGTAGAGAGTATATTAAGGAGGTGTCACTACATGCTTGCCCTGTTCCTACATTCTTCCTCAGGCATCCACTACTTACCACCACAGGAGAAAGAAAACTTGGCTGGATGGACATTTGATCTCACATAGTGCAGTTGCTCTTGCGTAGGCGAAGACAAACAAAGCACTCTCAGATTCACCTGTGTGTCTGAATGACTTGCACAAACCCTCACAGATCTGTACACTGTGTCTGCCCATCATCACCCTGCACCAGGAGCTACGACAAAGAGTCACAGCGTCATAATGAATGATCTGCTTCTTGATGCAATACACAAAGGGCTCCTCTCTAGGGCTGGAGACCTATATTAACCTTAAACACCCAAGGAAGTACAGAAGAACGGTTGGCCTGAGCTCCTTCTCTAACCAGTGAGAGAGGAGGGCATGGCCAGAAGGCAAATGGACTCGGATGGGCTGATTTCTCTGTCTCTCCGAGCACGCTGACTGTGTGCCACCTGAGTGCCATGCCATGGCCAACACACACGGCTGCGCTCGCAGTTTATTTGCATTTCTCAGCTTGGAGGGGATGAATGCAAACTTCAACAACAGGCACACGCAGAGCAGAGAATCTGCACCTCATTGCCCAGTTGTGATGAATTAACACCCTGCCAGAGCGAGTTTTGACAGCGTCTCTGTGAACACCATGAGAAAGGTTGTTCTCTCAAGCTCCTTCATCTTGTGCCACTGGGGGCAAATTACCTTAGAAGAGTAACCCCTGCGTTGGGCCAGAGGGAAAGCAAACAAGACCAGAGTCCCACTGTGATTCTAGAGAGAAGGCTGTGCAAAGGAGGCCTCCCAAGGTCATGGTAGAGAAGACACATCCACAGCTGCACCAGCAGCTGTCAGGTTCTGCCGAGATGCCTTTGCTGAAGAGGTCCCTGCGAAAATAAAGGGCATCACCAAGCACAGAGACTAGATACGGGCAGCATGTACTGGGCTGCCATGACCCAAGTACAGAGAATAAAGCCCACCTGCTCGTTCCCTGTGCACGGAGCTGTGCACCACCTCTTCAGATGCCGTTCAGCTTCATGCTGGAAAAACAAAGGGAGATGCTAAAGGCCAGAGCGTCTCCTTTCTTCCTTGACAGCTCTGAAACACCAAACATACCACAGCATCTGGCCAAGCAGCTTAGCTCATGCTGTTCCTGCTCCCGCGCCAAGGAGACTGACTGACAGATTAGATCAGACACACAGATGATGGGCTGGGACATCTTGAAGCCCCATCTCAAGCTGCCTCCCAAATTCTGTTTGCAGCATTAATCCCCAGTGACAGAGGGGCCCCCAATATGCATAAACCAGCTGTGCAGCACTGTAAGTAGGACACCATGTCATATACGATAAGGGGAGCACAAGGGACTTCTAAGGTGCCTTCATGCACAGTAGGGCAGAACATCCCAGTAAGGAACTTTGCCACTGAGGTGAAGAAAGGCTGAAATTGCTCTTGTGAAGCGGGGAGTAGAATAGAGAAGTCCCAGGGTACAGATGGAAGGGCTGAAGCCTCCCTCAAGACAGCCTCTGTGTAAGCTCATTGTTGAGCTCCCTATCAGTAGGAGATCTATACAGCATTTTCCTGTCACTAGGAGATCTCTGAAATCTCTACAATGAATGCCAAAGAGCAGTGCCAAAATTAAGCCTTGATCACAGAGGGTCATCTCTTGCACCAGCTGCGCTGCACACACAGCAATCCGTCAGCCCTGTCGTTCACTGGCTGGCTGCAGGGACAACCTCTGCTTCTCCCTCTTCTTCTGCATTCCAGTGTGACCTCTGCCTGATCTCCACTTCAAATACTCCAGCCCCAGCCCCTCTGTCTTCCCTGGCGGCACATATACCCTCAGCTTCCGCCACAAAGCTATGAATCATGATAGAATAATAAGCTCGTTTATGAGCTGCACACAAGCCCAAAGGACCAAAGAGCAGAATAAATCACTACAAAGCTCTATAAGCCGATTTATTAATTCAACAGTTTTTTGCTTTGACTCTAGCCTCTAACTGGTGTCCAAACAATGTGGTAGTACGACAGGACAAACAGCAACCTTCTTTCAAGAGGTTCATTATTTTAGTGTTTTCAAGATCAAGAGATGAACTGATTTGTAAAGGATTTGAATCCCAGCGTGACGGCTGAACGCATCGCTGCTCTGAGTGACTCCCGGGCTGGCGGCGAGGCCTGCAGCCCTGTGCAATATGCAAATAAACTGCTAACACAGGGTTACAGCACGCAGCTCTGCCAGGGGAAGACACTGCCTAACCTCCAGGGACCTCTTGTCCTCAGGATGGTGGACAAGGAACTAATCATGGGCCTCTCTTGGGGTAGGAAGGCTTCCACAGCTGGATTCTGACTGGTACAATGCAGTGTCAATGAAGAGGACCTTGCTCTTCTTTCACACTAAGGATCACAACACTTTGCAGATATCAGTCTGCCCAGGCATACCTGCATCCATGTGATAGCTCAGAATCCCTCACTGTAGCTTACAAATAGGAAACTGAGGCAAGGCAGGTTGAAAACACTGATCCAAAGCTTGGCTTTCAAGGTAGGTACAGAGCTGGGATAGAAATCTTCAGGTTCCTCCTGCTTGTCCCTCTGTATTCCACCTCTCTTTTGCCTTTCCCTCTATCCTTCATGCCACAAGCTCAAGTCTGCTTCTTGTTCTTTGCAAGGCCTGTCTGTTCTTCAGGCTTACCCATTCCTGGGCTTTCTCACCCCAGCCTCACCAAGATGCTGGCAGGACAGTGCACCATCTCTTCAGATGCCGTTCAGCTTCACCATCACAGCCCAGGTGCAGAGAATTAGGAGAACACAGGATTTCCCTTTTGAGCAGTCACCCACAGAAATCCAGGCAAATATCCAAGCCTGGAGTTCCTCCACCTCAACCTTACACCAGAAAGTGTGGTATAATGCACATGACCCAGTGTGCTTGTTTCGGCTGGGACAGCGTTAATTTTCTTCACAGCAGCTAGTATAGTAAGGGGCTGTGTTTTGGATTCGTGCTGGAAACGGTGCTGACAACACAGGGATGTTTCAGTCATTGCTGAGCAGGGCTTACACAGCATCAAGGCCTTTTCTGCTCCTCACACCCCTCACCGGTGAGTGGGCTGAGGGTGCACTGGGAGTTGGGAGGGGACAGAGATGGCAGAGCAGATCCCAACTGACCAAAGGGACATCCCAAAATACATGATGTGCTTATCACCAAAGAGCCAGAGGAAGAAGGAAGAGGGAGACATCTGCAGTGATGAGGTTTGTCTTCCCAAGTAATCCTTAATCGTGATGGAGCCCTGTATTCCTGGAGGTGTCTGACTACCTGCCACCAATGGGAAGTACTGAATGAATTCCTTATTTTGCTTTGCTTCTGTGCAAGGCTTTTGCTTTACTTATTAAATTGTCTTTATCTCAACCTATGAGTTTTCTCATTTTTACTCTTCTGATTCCCTCCCTCATCTCACCGAGGGGGAGTGAGTGAGCGGCTGCATGGTGCTTAGTTGCCAGCCAGGGTTAAACCACAACACCCAGCAACTGGAGATCCCAGATCTGCTGTGACATCTGCCCCATATTATCCAAATGTTTCATCTAACAAGGCTTTCTCATCTCTAAGAAACACATGAAAATTGCCCCTTAAACTCCCATCTGTTGCTTATACTACAGCACATCCCAAGAGGTCGTATCTCAGGCCCACAGGTAGAGGCAGATTTTTTCAGGAGGGCAAAAAACCCCTGTACAATAATTCAGTAACAGCCCAGTGGAACGTTCACCCTGGGACACAGGAGAGGGTGAGGGTCCCATGGCAAACTATGCTGCTGCCCCCAAAGCCTCTCTGTGACTTCTACGTGCCCTAGAATTTACTCTCTTACAGATTCTTTGGACAGGAACCATGAAGGGAGAAGCAGCAGGGCACAGCAGAGAGGGAAGAAGGCGCTCAGTGGCACCTATTAGCAAGCATCCTGTTCGGTGACCATCTGTAAGCCAGGCAGTGTGAATAAGAGACATTAATGGGTCTCTCACGGGCCTTCACCATCGTTGTTTCACAGGGGCATCATAGCAAAAAGGAAGGCTTAAGAACAAGTAAGTTGAGTCCCTTGATTCATTACTCCCTGCAAAGTCCTAAAAACACCACAGCGAGAGAGAAAGCACCAAATCAAACTGCAAGCAGCACTTCTCTGATCCAGAAGCAGGGGGGGAGTTACCCTTTGGGAGGTAGTTGGCTACTTTCACTGAAGTCCTCTCTGCCAAATCCACAAGATTTTCTGAAATCACTCTGCAGAACAGTTGGCTTTCCAACTACATTGCCCTCATGCTGAGAGTATCCCTAATTTATCTCCGTGGGGATGAAAGGATCTGGGAGGAAGGCATTCAGTTCTTGCTCAAATTAATCCCTCTTTGCTTTCAAAACAGCCCAGGAATCTCTCAGCTGGCATTTTCGTTCATGACTAAACACTGGTGGAGGGTGTAATACGTGGCTTAAAGGAACGGCTCACGGTGAACACATAAACAAACTGCCAGGCCCACACTGCTACTGCTTTAGCTCTGCAGCAGGGCTCAGAGACAGAGGGCTTGGAAGGGCTTTTACACCCCCCTTTCCTTTACATAATTAAAAAGTGATTATTTTTGCAACACAGGATGGAATCATGTTCAACAGCCTGATGACAGCAAGGAGCTGAAGTAGGAGAGGGAGCGTTACACTTTGCAACTTAGAGGATAAATGGCCTCCAAAAATTGTGGAGGAGGAACAGAAATTGCAAGGAAAGGAGAGGCTGAGAAAGCGAAAGGAGGAGCCATTCGACTCCTGTAGGGGTATAAATTTCTGCAAAGTGCTTGCATCAAGATCAGGGTTGAGGTCCATTTAGCAGAGCAGTGGGGGAGAATCCGAGAACCAAATTAGTAAAGACAATGAATTCTTCCCCGTGCCCTCGGTGCAGGCTTAACTCGGCACCCGTTGCAGTAATTGGAAATCTTCCAAATGGCTGTACTGACCTGTGAAGACTGCCAGCCAGGCCCGGGCTAGGAACCGCTGGCAGGAACCACCCAGGACATAACAAAATCTGAGAGCTCTGAAGGTATCCCTGAAAGTCTGAAATCTCTTCAGCTCCGTGGGGAACAGGCCAAAGCCTTCTGCTGGAGCACAGGTAAAGCTGCCAAACAAGACAGGACACAGTCTGAAAGAACAGAAGGCTGACCTCACTGATTGCACGACAGGTCACTTGTCTTTAATGCCACATCTTTTCTGCAAAGACGAGGACGAAGAGCAGTAGTGGAGGCGTTTCTGATGTCTCACGGGCCATGAGCTCACCTTTGAGTCCACGTTGCAACCCATCCAGGCACACATTAACTCAGCACCATGCTAATTTAGACTTGACACTGCCTGAGCAGCTCACAAAATAGGCAGAGCCCATTTAAGCAGGGCCCTTTCCTATCTTCAAGAATGGTTGTCTCACAGCCATCACACTGTACTTGCAGAAAGTTGTCTTTTTGTAAAAAAAAACCCAAACAAACAGCAACAAAAAAAGGCAGTTCTGACACTGATTTCAATGGCAGGCAGTCTGATGCTTTCAGGAATCAAGAACCTACATCCCAAATGCTTTGGGGCACTTTTCTTAACAGCCCACAAAGTGCTTTTGAACAAGAGACTCAGCCTCTTGAAGGCCTTTTGCTACCACAGAGGTGCTGCTGCAGCTTGTACAGCCAGACAGCTTCAAACTGGTTCCAAATAACCATAATGGAGAGACTGATCCAACACCTCGTGTATTCAGTTTAGACATTTCTTCCTCATTTTCCCCAGCAAAATAACCACTTCAAATTTGACTTTGCATCAATAAATTGCCCAAGATAATAGGACAGATGAAAAGAAGAAGGGCTGACTGGCGGGAAAATGTAATAAAAAGGTGCTTGACTGCTTGAGTCGGCACTGGCCTCCGTGTCAGCGGCACAATTAGTCCTCCCCTTGCAGGCCGCATGGTTTGGTGTTGCATTTGACAGACAAATCAATCCTCCCCTTCTGCTAAGCACTGTCTAATGAATAAATCAGCAAGGTCACTGGTGCTGCTGCTTCGCCCTTTCCCTGCCAGCCAGCTGGAGCTGGACCTGCCGCCTGGCTCCATCTGCTGTGCTTCCAACAGGATCCAAGTGTCCTGGGGCGCAAGACGGAGTGGTTAAAACACACGACTGGGCAGTGAAAGTCCCTGGGTTTACTCCTGACTATTGGGTTGTCTTGGGCAAGCCACACCAACCCTGTAGGCCAAACAATGCATTCACTTAGCACATCCTGTCTGCTAAGCCAGCCCTGGAGGAAGAGGGGGAAATTAAGGGACACTGCAGGAAGGATAAGGTACCAAAGGACTTCAGGTCACTGCTGCCTTTGCACTGGTCTAGTTCATCAATGCTATATGCAATAAAGGTAGCAAACCTATCACATCCAGCTAGGAGTCCTTCAAGAAGGATTGCCCAGCTCTGCAGTGTTTGAGGCAGACTGTTTCATCGCATGGCAAAGCAGAGTAAGAACTCGCACGCCATCAGCCACCACGCACCAGCCATGGGGCAAGAGGACATGCTGCAACTGGCCCCTTCCCAGCCAGCCTCAGCCCATACCCCTCCTCACAGAGGGCCAGAGCCTGAGAGCCCCAGATCGTTGTGCCATGGCACTGTAAACAAATTGCTATAATAATCTGGTCTGGTGCACGCAAAAGGGCCCTGAGCTAATTAATGCAATAATAACCTAGCAGTAATTTACTCAGCACCAAGTATGCATTAAGTGTTTTCCAAACACCCAGGAAGATGAGACTGCTGTCCCAAAGCACTCGCTCTAGATGGAGAGGAGGGGGAGAAGGGAAAACAAACAGGAGGGGAGACCAGGTGAGAACAGCAGCGTTTCTGAGACCGGCCAGACAAAGCTTCTTACAGAACCGTAGAACGGCTTGGGTTGGAAAAGACCTTAAACATCATCAAGTTCCAAAACCCCTGCCCTGGGCAGGGACACCTCCCACCAGAGCAGGTTGCTCCAAGCCCCATCCAGCCTGGCCTTGAACCCCTCCAGGGATGGGGCAGGCACAGCTTTCTTGCAGACCTGTTGCAAAACCGCTACCCAGCCCCAGAGAAAGTTGGGCTGTGCTTGCTTTTACTGCTTGTACCTGCGGCTACTCCCATGGAGGATTTGCCCCAGAAGTCCATATAAGACCTCCATCTCTTCCACCACTCCCCCAGCTATAGAATTTCCCACCTCTCAGCTAGTTGCTTCACTCCTACATCTGCCTTTGTTGAACACCCCTGAAATCCCAGCAGACCGGTGAATAACACACAACCTCAATACTTTGCAAGGGCCCAAAAAAAGCACTTCCCTCAGCTCAAGCCAAACCCTGGCTGATGAAGTCCTTGGGACTAACTTTGCTCCTGAAATGGGCCAGAAAATCTTGGTTCCACGAGAGCATTACAGGCTGGAGAAAAGTTTGTGTCTTCAACACACCAACTTTGCTCACTGAAGGACAGAGGAGATACTCCTAGGGAAAACACCAGAAAAAAATCCTTTGCCTTGGCTGAGCTAGCCAGAACGTGTCTCTAACACACTACCAGAGGTGTTGGCTGGAAGGTTCATTTAGATATTAAGCAACAAGAGGAAGACTGCAATGGCTTCCTTGCCATACAGCACAATTAAGCCGCTTCTGCTCGAGCCGAAAAGCTATCAGGACACTTGACTGCTCTTCCCACTGAGTGGCTGTTAGCCAGGGCATCAAGAAGAGACCCAGCCATCGAAGCTTCAGAAGAGAGAATCCCCACACAGTAATGAAAGATGACCAACTGTTAGGCCACTGGTACAGATATTAATTACAAACACAGCGTTCTGCCACACAGGCATTCTAGCAATGGTATGAACACGTTCAAACTGCCTCTTGCCATCAATTTGATGGAATAAGAAGCAGGCACTCCTCTGGGCTAGGATGAATCACCAAAATGCAGCCGCCCCTAGGGTGGAATGCAACTGTGTGCGGTGACAGCACCTAATCCGTTAAGGCAGCAATGAGCCTGGCTGTACCCAGCCTAAAGAGAAAACAGAAGTGAAACAGGGCAGAGAGCACCAAAATTCTTCCCTGACACAATTTTCCTAAAATCAGAGGGGAGAAACCAGAAGTAGATCTCTTGTTATTAACCCTGCCACTGGCCCTGATGCACGGTGACCCCCTAGTGACTCCAAGGGCTAAAGACAGCTCAGAGGCTCACATCCCATCTTGCAAACACCCCCTCTACTGACCATTAGCACCTTCCTCACTGGCATAAATGGGGCAGGCTTTGAGGATGTCATAAGGATGGAGCAAAGCACTAGGAAGGTGAAGAGCCTGTTGGACTTTGCACAAGATCTAGCTCCACACACTGCAACTTGTAGCGTGTCCTCTGTGGGAAGAGAGATGTCTGGCTGCCCCTGTCTCTGCCTCCCTTACCAACCTTCCTCTTACCCTCAGGATGGAGGAGTTAACCATATGCTGACTTCAGAATGCCAAGATGCACAAAAGCTGCTGCCTTTTTCTCCTCTTGGTCTGTTTGAACGTGCAACATGTCCCCCCTCCCTTTCGCTGTCTTTTATAGCAGCCTGTGTGTACAGGTACTCAGTAGACGGTTAGGTTATAAATCTAGCTCCAGAGACAGTAAATTCAGCTTTCTAAAAACACACATTCATTGTCAGCAAGTACAGGAACCCGGGGTTCTGCAGACAGCGAGGCTATTAAACGCTGCTGTCAGAACAGCTTTATTTGACTACACCAGCTTTCGTGGATATAAGTGAAACAGAATTTAGTACTGCTCAGGATTGCCACCAGCACTGCACAAGCCTGGGAGAGCCAGCAACAGCCACTGCCTTCCAGGATGCCCTTGTCTGCTCACGTGCAGAGCACATGGCACACAGCCACCAAGCCAGTATCTCAACACGGACACAGCACAACCAGCCCCTGGGTCCACGAGCGAGACCAAGCTGCACATTGCTTTTTGTCTATATCTAACTTGAGAGACAGAATTACTCCATGTTGAAGCTCTCAAAGGAGTGTCAGGAACCAGCATGGTCCAGCTCTTCAGTAAAAAGCTGGAAGCAGAGGGTGGCCATGAGCCAGGCTGGGCAGCAACTTCATCAACAGGGTATAGTCCCACAAAACCAGACAAAACCAGGTCTTATTAACAGATCATCAGGTAAAAGCAAGGTAAAAGACCAGGTCTGAAGTCAATCCAGGAAATCCAAAGAATCCTCAGTTCCAGAAAGGGCTGGTAGCACATACACCAGACGTCAGGAACGGACTGAAGTCCAGGCTTTAACCAGTGCTCCGGGGCTGGTGGGCAGGAGGTGTGAATGGAGGTCCCAGGTGAGGGTGAGTAGGACAATTAAGCCTATTACTGCACTCACTGCTCTAATCAGGAAACAGTGTGTTTTATGAGGCAATTCTTCTGCCTCTTTTCATAAGGAAGACTTTTCTGAAGGGAACAGGGCTGCTAAAGGTTGCTCCTTGCTTCCAGAGCTGCTATTAAAGAATATCAAGCCGAGGAAGATGAGGAAGCTGCAAGAGATGGCAGATAGTGAAGGAGGAAGGGGACAGAAGGGAAGGGATACTAAGAGAAAGAGAAGGCAGAAGAGTAATTATAATCACTGGAAAGAGGCAGGAATCCTTCCCACTCACACAAAACAGAGTTCTTCATGCCAGCCTCTTCCTCCAACCCCCACTGAGATCACTGACCAGCATCACCATGACTCAAAATCAACTTTCCTCTTCCGTGCAGACAGGACAGGCAGCTGTCTGGAGCCCACATCACACAGCACCTCTGTGACCCACTGGCCCTAACTCCTGCTTTAGTGGCAGGATTAAGAGAAGTGACAAATTTCACCAGGAAGATCCGTCTTGGGACCACAGAGGCAACATCTCTGTTGAGAATCCCAGGAAGAGATTTTGCTGCAGGACATTTAGAGAGATGACCCAGATCCCACAAGGATGCCGAACAGAGGATCTGTTACAATGACCAGCTCTTGCCTCAAATACTTGAATTTTATTCCTAGCAACTTACAGAGTATCCTGAAGGAGATCTTCTTCTTTCAGACAACTTCATAAGTTAAAAAAAAGAAAAGGTGGTTTTTTTCTGGAGCATTCAAAACAAAGCCAACTTCCCCATGTCCCAAGAAGACTTTCACTTCACCTGTCGATGCACATGTACAGTACATTTTGGGTTCTCTCTGGAAAAGGGATTTACCTTGCAGAAGCGTCCCAGGGTTGGTTTCTATCCCAGTGGAAGCCCTACAAAGACACATCACTGCTTAGTCATACGGTTATCCAGCTCCATGAGACCGACTGCCAGGTGCTCCCCCAAGCTACTAAGGCCAAGAAGTTACCTTAGAGATCCAAGTGCAAGAGGACAACAGCATGCACCAAGTGAGAGAGAATCAGACTCTGCACATGGAGGTGTCACAACCTGGGGGGTGGGTGTCTCTGTAAATCAACAGAGATAAAGGTAATAGGGCTGAGCCCAAATGTGGAGAGTATAAGGAGGAAAACAAGGGACAGAGGAAACAATGACCCATATGACAGCCCTTCGTAGTTCAGAGGTGACCACTGGAGAGCTCCCTGGCTAAACAGGGCACGTCCGGCAAAACGCCACTCTTTCTGGTTTTATGAGATTTCCAAAGCAGCTTGAGGGAATATCTGGTTCCACTTTAAATTAATGGGAATCAAGCACTGAAAGCCCTATGGTAACTTGGCAAATCTCTACTTTAATATAGAACCTTGCTGTAATTAATATCAGATTGTAGAGCTCTGGGATGTACTGCAGTGAGGTCAGTGGAGTGTCTCCAGCATTTTCCTAAAGGCCTTTAGGCTGAACAATAAGGAAATTGCATGGGGCAAGCACAGCAGCTTCGTGGCTTCAAAAGAACACTGCCTCCTTCCAGAACAGCTTACAGAAGTGGGGTTCAGCCCATGCTCCTCATGTCCCTGGGAGCCCAGGGACTAATTTTGAATTGGATTAGCCCACTGTCAGAAATCTGAAACTCATTTTGCAGCAATCTGCACCTCACTTAGGAAGCCTCTCCAGGTGTACAAATCAAAAACCTGAAGACTTTGGAGGAAGCCAGCCCCAGCGCATCCTCCTGCTGCATCTGCTCTATTATTAGTGCAGGCCATCAGCCCTCTGTCCCATGCACCCTGGATAGGCAGCGAGACCTACACACCCATGGGGCCACACAGAGCAAGGTTTGGCTATTGCAAAGCTGCATCTTTAAAAGCTGAGCTACAGAACTTCAGTTTAATGTTTTCCCCTTGTTACTATCCAAATATGGTCAACCCCTAATGATCTCCCAAGCAAATATCCAGGAAAAAAACAGCAGCCTTCCTGAGCTCTCCAGAGAAGCTGCAATATCAAGCCCCGAGTTCGCAGTTGTATTATGTTTCTCCAGCTGCCCAAAGGCCAAGGGGCAGCTCCTTCTTAGGGTACAGGACCAATACATAGGAAAAGCAAAGAGTGAACCTATGATGGATCAAGGACAGTGGAGACCAGACATGGCAGGACACGTGGGTTCTCCCCAACAGCCCTGCAGACTGCACAGGGCACGTGCCAGTACCCAGGGGTATTTCTGAGAGCCCAGGAGCTATTTCTGCACCAGTCCTGGATGGAGGGTAGTGAGGGAGTTAAGGAAGGGCAGCCAAGGGCTGCACAGACCCCCATAACTCAGTGACCAGCAGCTGGGGCTCCCCATGGGGCAGCCTCTCCGTGTTGTGGTTTGGGCAGGACTGGCCACTGAAATGAACTGCAGCCTGGAGGCAGAAGAGAAGCCTGGTTTGGGGGTACGGCCCACACTGAAGTCCTTAACAGGACCTTAAGAGTTCTACCAGAGCACAGCTTGGACAAGAAGATGATCTAAAGGACCCAAGAGAGATTTGCTGCCACTTATCTCCAGCAGAATAAGCTTAATTTCTCTCTCTCCGCACAGTTATTGCAAGCTTTAAATGCCCACACTCAAGTGACTTGTCAAAGCAGTACTACCGGGGTGCAGGGACCCCAGGTCGTGGCACCCAGAGCATCTCACCCCAGCCCAGTGGCACTCTGTGCTGACTCCCAAGGGCAGCTGTCCTTAGGCACTCACTGCCCTGCCAACCACCAGTGCTGCAAGTCCAAGGGTCCTGGAGAGAGCAAGGTCCCCCCCGAAACTGCACACTGAGAGGTGGACAAGCCATCCAGAGCAAGCCTACCTCAAAAGCCCCAAAGGACAGGGAAGCGGGAATGTCCCCAAAGATGAGCTTTTCCTGTGTGACCCAGCCTGTGCACAGAACGTTGAGCAAGGTGCTTTCATGTGTCTTGTGTAACTGTCGGTGACGCTCACCCTACCCAGCGGTTGCCTTAGACGGACAGAAAAGAGGATGGTGAGGAGCAAGCAGCAGAACAATGAGAAGTGGACGAGAGGAGACCAGGAAGTAGATCTTTCCAGCTTCTAAATAAATCCGACAGGGAATAGTCGTCTTAAATCAGGGTTGCCACCAAGCCAGTTGGAAACCTGCCTAGCCAATTCTCCTGGCACCTTGCCAGTTGCTGGGGAGACAGCTGAATTTGCCAGGAGTATTTTTTTTTTAGTGTCCAAGAACAGGATTTGCTGCACATGCCCAGCCACTTTGTACATGCCCAACTGCACCAGCTGCCTTGGACTTGCTCATCTTAAACTGCTCTCACAACAGAACTGCACAGGTACTACATAATTTCCCAAGACAGGCCGAAAGCCATCTGAGATAAGTGGAATCAAGAAAGCTGTGCAATGAAAGCATGGACACAGTGCACCCTGGACTCCCTCTCACCCAGGATTTAGCATAAAATGCCCCACCATCTATGCAGAGAGCTCTCAGCCCAAGTCTGAGCACATTTCTATTGTGGGTGTGAGTAAAGATTAGATGCCATATACCATTTCCTCTCAGCAGTCCAAATCACTCCCGTCCTGGTAGCCTTCCAAAGCCATTTCACAGTTTCCCTTAAGAGACACGTTGTCCTACAACTGGCCACAAAAAGCCCCCACAGCATCTCATCACACACAACTATGTAAAAAGCCCTGAGTACACACAGCAAGAGAGCAAACAGGCAAATCTCGGGGACACAGGGAGAATTTGCAGGGTAGAGGCTGTTACCACAGTCAGCTTGGCCCAGCCAAGGTACCTTGCAGGCCCACTGTGATGGAGTAGAAACGCTAGCCAGCGTCTCCCCTCAGATAATTTTAAACCTATGTCAAGCCAATCTTGCTAATTGCATGTTAAACCTCGTGAATGCATGAATGAATGCAAGGCAGTTGGTCTTTTAACCCAAGTGAGTGGAGCTACCAGCCCTTAGAGTTGACCTCAGACAGCGAACCAAGGAGGAAATGATTTTTAACTGGTCAGAAACTGACCTTTTTGGGAAAGGACAAGATTTTTTCCAAGGCACTCCATTCCAGCCTCACTCTGCCATGGTGGAAGCCAACGTTCTAAGCCAAGTTCAGTGGGAGCAAAGCAAGGCAACCTTAACATCTCCAGAAATTCAAGCCCACCTTCCTACCTTTTGCTCTTCTCACCTTGAGTGTCCTAAACACAACCCCACGTTGCTATTGTGACATCCCACCCTTCACCACTGTGTCACACTCCCCAAACACACACACAGCTCACTGAAAGCAAGGGTTAAGAAGAAAACAGCAATTTGCTGCCTAGCATTCACATTGTTGGATTCCAGCCTGGAAATAAAGGAATATAGAAGAACACTTGTAAAAATATAAACACAATGTGCTCAAATCATGCTTCCATTGACTTTGAACAGTGTTTTGCCTGGAGTGAAATGGCTCTGTTGGGCTTAAGCTTGTCCTCAGAAATGCACTCTGGGTTCTCAGCAATGCCATGGGAACTACACTGGTATCTCCAAGGGAAGAATTTGGCCAACTATATTTAACTATTCAAAATTTCAGGGTTATTTGCAGAATATGGGCCAGAGTCCCATAAAAGTAAAACAATCTGAAGAAAAAAGATATTCCAGAATGACTGTGAAACAGCAAACTGCACCCTCTTCTCTCATCAAAGCACCTCAATTTACAAAGTGATCAGCACGGGTATTGATTCAGCCAAGGCAGAAGCAATATTTACCTAAGCACCTGCACCTCTGGTGTGTTACAGCTACCAGGCAGCCTGCAACCCCAGCAATCACATACCGTGAGAGAGAATCCTCTATCATTTCAGCCTTAAAAGAGCCATGAAGCAGTAGATAGCATACACAGAAGTGTGGGAATAAGTCATTCTGTGCTAGAGCCAGAGCCTTCTGGTTTGGGTCACGTTGACTCAAATGGGCTGCTAAAATACATTCTCCTGTGTTCTCCCCCCTCGTGATGCTGTGCTCTTCCCTTACAATCCCCGTGCCTGGGATTTCAGCAGGAACTTCTCTCTCAACCTCCTCATAAGGAGAAAGCAAGCACAGAGCTCAGCAAAGAGAGCACAAGAACCATACACTCCTCTTCAAACACTCTTGTCGTTTTTCTCCCACAGTCCCCACCTGCGGAGGAAGAAGAGCAGCAGTTCACGTTCATCCTGGAAAGTCCCCAGCCCTCCACACACATGCTCCTCAGCCCAATCCACCCTTCCTAACCAAACCCCCCTATTCCCACCTCCCAGCCCTAGAACTAGTTGTTCAGCAGCTGACTCTGGGAATAAGAGAGTACTAGATGTGAAGAACGCCACTGGGACTCTCAGCAGAGAAATCTGCAATATCAGGAATCAGTTTAAAAGGCCTGAACTATCTCCCAAAACAGATATTGGTGTGTCCAGAACATGGTTTCCTGGGCTGTATTTAATAGTATTTCCAGGAAAAACGTTGCTATCATGTATGCTTGTCAGCTCCAGTAGACTGAATTCACTGCAAACCTAGAGAGGTATATGCAATTTAAACTATCATTAACCCAGAACGGGGCTCACTTCTGCAATAGTAGTGCTATTTGTTTGGAAATGGCATCTCCTCATCACTGCAAAAGCAAATCTTAAGCCCCAAAGAGTTCTCATCCCAAGGGAAGCAGGTTCAAAAAAAAAATGCACACTGCCCAATGCAGATGACTTGGACATTTCATGTGTCACCAGGTAATGTTTGTAGGTCGGTACCAGCAAATGCACACAGGCAATCCACTCACCAGCACCTTCAGAAACGTACCTGTGTTGGCAGGGGAGGAAACCCAGAAAAGAAGATACCAAAAGCAGCTTTAAATGTTTTCCTTTTAATTTCTTTTCCTTTGGTCAGCTTTTGGAGCAGAAAGGATTTCATCCTAAAAAAGATAAGCAGCACCTCTTCCTGCTCTTCTTACACATGAGAGCAGTAGAACCATTCAGATTCAGTCCTACCCCAATTTTGTCACCATTTCAGTAATCGCACAGACACAGACATCCTTAGAGCTGCCTAATTTAAAGCCACTCCTACAACAGAGCTGGCTCCATGACACACAGCCACACACCAGCAGAAGAGGGCAGAATTAGCTTGCTCGCAGCTTCCACTCCCTGGTGCATCCCAGGCAGCATAAACCAAGCACTTTGAGGCCCCCCAAACCACCCCCACCTCTTCACACACACATAAGCCCTTCTGGGAAAAGGACTGGGACTTTCTTTCCTGCCAGCCCTTAGCTAAAAAGACACGACCACATCAGCATGTGGAACAGCTGGGCTAGGTATAGTGCACAGAACTGCTACCACAAGAAGAGCAAGACCTAGTAATTTAGGTACCGTTTGGGTAGCAGGTCTATCTGGAATCACAGTATGGCTCTGGCAGCTGTACAGTGCCCATTGCTTGCAGACACCATTTGTAGCAGTAATGCAATTCACATAATGATAAGCTTAGTGCAGGCAGAGCTGCCAGCACCTGCAGCAGGTACAGCTAGGAGATACTTCTGCCCAGTCCATTTCAACACAGTTTGGGGAAAAAAAAAAACAACAAACCAAAACCAAACCTACTTTGCCAATCCAATGTTTTCCCAGAGTTGAAGAGTGTCTCAGAAAAATCACTTCAGCTGCTTGTGAGGTACGGAATGCTGAAAAGCACACTTCAGGGGAAAAAAACCACCCAACCCAAAAGGCAGAAAGCATGGCTGGTGCTTGAGACCTGGCACATACAGCCTCAATGAGGAGTCTGGGCTTTCCTACCTGGCACATACAGCCTCAATGAGGAGTCTGGGCTTTCCTAAATTGGAAGAAGTTTGGCTTTGATTTAACAAAGTATGAGTGTATGAAAATTGCATATGCAGCACGCAGTGTAGTAGAAGCCTTTGTGCAGTCTTAGTCTGCATTAGCATATTCTTATTCATTTAATTAAGTGTTGCAAATTGTTTTTCTGTTAATTATTTCAGTTATGGACATTATTCTTTTCCCTTTTGGAAGACAGAATCTATTTCAGGAGGGTTAATAATCCTGCTAAGTCTCCTTTCCTAAACTGTTCATTGCCTCTGATAAGGTTCCACCTGCTTTTGTTAGACTGTATGCTTCTAGCTCATTTATAATTGGATACATCCTGTACCAAATATCTCTAGAAGTGCTGATATGATATCCCAGATGGTAATATTCTCTCTTTCCTCCACGAGTAATTTCACGAAAAGGCTCACTGACAGCTAGTGCTTAAAGGAAATTTGTGTATGCAGACACGGTAGGTGATCTGATCTGCTTTATATTAGGGGTGGGTAAATCCATTCAGATGAAAAAGAAACAAAGAAGAGTATATCAGAGCCAAGGACTTGCATCTGGGAGTCCTGGGCTTTATTCCCAGCACTGCCCCTGATCTGTTATGGAACTGTTAAACTGCTCCACCTCAGCCTTCCTCATCTAAAATGGGCTTATTATTGACTGTACCTACCTGGCAGGTGTCTAGTGGGGATTAGTTAATATTTGGAAACACTTTGAGATCCTCTGAGGGAAGGTACAATATAAATGCAAAGTAGCTGCACTGCTTGTCTATTAACTGTTGACAGCCTGGCTCTGCTCCTGTTTGAACTCTCTGCCCACGCCTGAACCAAGGACAATGGAAAGAATTAAGATGAGTAACAGCCCCAGTCAAAGCCATCCAGGGGGGAGTCCCCGTGAGTTTTCCAACACAAGCATCTCCCATCTCCTTGCTATTAGTACACAAAAGCAAACCTCTTCACACAATAAAGCACCACTTGGCAAAGTGTAAAGACCTGAAGTCATTATCAGGACTAAACCTGCATTAAATTCTTGTCATGTAACTTATTCAAGTATTTCACATCTGCAAAACCGAGCTGGGCATCTCAGAAGGAGGGTGTCCCCCTCTGTCCCGTGGTATTCTCTTTTACATCTTCCTGCAAAAATGTAGCTGTGACCTTTCAGCTGGTTTCATTCCTGCCACTTAAAACCATTCTCAGCCTCTTCGGGTTTAAAAAACAAAACAAAACAAAATAAAACAAAACAAAAGGACAAACCAAAAAAGCAAACCAAAAACCAAAAAACCCACCAACCAACCAAACCCAAAAACCCAACGAGGACAATATTTTCCAACCTGCAACTCAGCAATTGGTCCCCACCTACTGCAAAAACATCCACATACGATATATAAAAGCAACACGGGACAGGAGAGTAAAGCAATAACTTTTCTAAAGGCCTACAGGCTGTCCCTGCACTGAGAAAGAGCAACAGACACTGAACTACAAGATCTTATGTGCGTTTTAACCTCAAGCATCACATAAAGATCAGCCTCACTACCCTGATCTCTAGGATGTGGTGTTATTCTTTCCATTCTGTGAAACAGAGTCTCAAAGACCGAGGACTGCCTCCCACACTTGATTTGGTCCCACAGACCAGGCCAGAGAAGAGAGAGCAGCTGGAGGCTGTTGGTGGTGCATGACTGCAGAGGGAGCTTTGCTGACGACTCTGAAATCCACTCCAAGCAGCTTAAAAATGGTACTGCCCCCTTCAGCCTCCTCTCCTCGCTCTTCACCCAGTAGTGTTTATCTCTCTGTTGACCTCATGCACATCCCAAAGTAAATTATAAGGCCAAGGCACTAGGCAGGGTGAAAGGCCAGCATATGAATTTACTGTACCGTCTTCGCTCTCCCAGAAGCCTTTTCTGAGTCCTAATAAAGATCTCTGAAACAAGATGCTAATGCTGGATTATCCGGGTAATCTCCCCGAGTTACTTCCCTGGTTTGCCTGGTTATAAATAATGAATTAGGCCTTTACTTATTATTTCTTCTGCCCTTTGGGGTCGCTGCAAGTCTTGGGAAGGAATACAAATTTAAGAATATTAGATCCATATTAATATCAATTTCTGCCAATCCTGCACGAGAGATGTTCCTCGCTCAGTGTGTGCTATGATACAATGAAGCGGCTGGGATGTTAATGGCATGGATCTAATAGCTAAGAACTGGCCCAGCCTTACTCACCGCTCCCATAAATTGAATTTTAAAAAGGCAGATGGGTGCTTCATAAGTGGAAACAGAATCATGTGCCAGCTTTCATTTCTTTTCCATTCCTGAGCACTGGTGAAATTAAAGTCTCCCCACTGGCTTTGTCCACATAACCCTGTCATCACAATTTAGTCCCAGTCTTAACAGCCCCTGTTATTCCTACACTGGATTTCTAAAGCAGCCTGGTCAATGCATCTTAACCACTTCTCTGCTGCCTTAGACTGTAGCATGCATTCAGCTGAGCACAGCAGCAGCAACCACGCGGGCGTGCAGAGCTCTTCAACCTGAGAACGCCAGAGCCCCTCCTCTTTCTCCCTCTTGCCTTATTCCATCTGCTCTTTGATATAAAAGCAATTCATTCCAGTCATAAAAATGACCTAGCTGGGAGTCCCAAGCTGAGGTGTACTCAAGGGGCTGGAATTAAGTTCCACATTGTAAATGCTAGTAGACTCCTGAGTCCAGACAGTAAGCTCTGACCAAACTTTTTACCTCACCCTGCCCACAGGTCTTCTGTCAGCAGCAGCAATATCCAAGTGCAACAACGTGCTGAAGGGTGTCAATGTGTTTATCAAGAACCCAGATGAAATTACTGCCTCTTGGCTTCTGTGCACCAATTGTGATCATAGAGGGCCACCACATGAGCACTCCTGGTAGGCTTCACCATGCAGTTCACCCAATTACCTTAAGAAGTCACAGTATAACTTCAAAGGCTCTCACTAAATGGATCAGTTGCCAACCATCAGCTGAAGGGCAGGGAGTGGAAGCCAAGTAAGCAGGAGTCTTAAGTTACTACAAGTTGATTGTACGGACGTTTTTGAGACCACAGGCCTGCTCAGAGCTAGGCTGGGCAGGACAGGGTGGTAACACTGCTGACCAGCTCTCCTTCTAGGCAGTAAGTCTGCCTCTTAAGCTTTGCATGAGCAAGGCCAGAGCATATAGCACAACCAATTTCCATCTCCACCTCTTTGGTGCCAGGCTCAAAGGCAAGGCCAGAAGCCATCACGTGCATGTGGAAGGCACAGAGATCACTCCCACGGCTGAAGATCTTGAGCCGAGACAGAATGCGAGTGTTATTCAGGGTTCATTTGATTTATTAATTCAGTCAACTCTTGAACTCCAGACACACCCCTCGACAGAGCCCAGGACAGGTCCAGCCTTTGTCCCTGTCTTTACAGGTGCTTCTGAGGGCATCCTTGTGAATACCAACCTCCTTGGTAGACCCCAAGCCTCCTACAACACCAGAGCTTACCGTTGCTCCTATACACACCGTCCACCACCACCCCAGGCTCCAGCTTGTGGTCATGCTGCAAAAATATTTGGAAATGTCAGCCAAAATACATGAGGAATTTCCCTTTCCAAAGAGCTGCTTCTAGGTTTCAAAATACTTCTCAAATCTTCATAGTCAAGAAATGTGCTGTTTTCTTCCTTTTTTTACTTTGATGTCGTTTTATCTGCACCTCTGAAACACAGATCTCCTTTCTGTAAGCATAAACAGAACTCTTTAAAGAGTTTTTAATGCTTAAAATGCATCTTTTCAATACCAACCACATATTTGAAACAAAGTAGAAAGCGCATGAATCACTGGCACCAAAGATGGTTAGCACAGCTAAAGGGCCCAGGACTCCGGATTGACAATGCCCATGTAATGGGCCATCCTTACGGGAGATCTTCCCCGCTGCATGGCCCTCAGCATTTCCAGATGCATTCACAGCTATTCATGCAGCCTCTGGAAGTCATGCTTGGCTCAGCAGCAGCAGATATTAGTGACTTCCTCTCTGAAAAAGCATTAGTGCCATCTCATGAGGAAAGGCCAGTCTGCCACTGTGCTTGAATTAGGACTTGACACTCCTTTTTCTCCCTTGAAGCATGGACCATTTGTTCCCCTTCTTCTGTCTCAGGTGGCGTAATTGAGTCCCTTGGGGAATGTTGTTAATTGAATGGGAAGTGAGACTGTCTGAGGCAGCAAAAAAGGCAGATGGTTACGACTGAGGAATAAGTCGGATGTAGCTTTAAGTTCTGCTGCCAACTGAAAGCCCATCCCTTGGAGACTGGGGATTTCAGTGATAGTCTCAGTGCGAAGGTCACAGCGGCAGATATTCTCTCCTTCTCTGTGCCCTTGTTATAGAATTGTAGAATTGTTTAGGTTGGAAGAGACCCTTGACATCAGCTAGTCCAACCATCAACCTAACACTGATAAAAAACAACAACCCATCACTAAACCATGTCTCTAAGCACTCTGTCAACCTGGCTTTTAAATCCCTCCAGGGGTGGTGCCCCAACCCCTTCCCTGGGCAGCCCCATCCCAAGGCTTAAGAACCCTTTCCATGTCAAAAATTGTTCCTGATCTCCAACCCAAACCTCCCCTGGAGCAACTTGAGGACGTTTCCTCTTGTCCCATGGCCTGTTCCTTGGGAGAAGAGACCAACCCCCCCTGGCTACACCCTCCTTTCATGGGGTTGTAGAGAGCGAGAAGGTCTCCCCTCAGCCTCCTTTTCTCCAGGTTGAACACCCCCAGCTCCCTCACCTTCTCCTCATAAGGCTTACTCTTCAGACCCCTCACTAGCTTTGTTGCCTTTCTCTGGACCCACTCCAGCACCTCAATGCCTTTTTTGTGGTAAGGGGCCCAAAACTGTACACAGTACTCTAGATGCAGTCTCACATCTGTGATGACCACAGACAAATTGTCTGCTCACACACCTGAGGTGTGGTACCCTAGGACTCTCTGCAGACGTGTTCGTGATCCTACTTGAAGGCTTCCTCACAATGCTGATGTATATGGGATTATATCCCCTTGAGTTTGACATGAGATGGCTACGCTGCAGCCATCAGAATCCTGTAACGAGCTTGGGAAGGAACAGAGAGTATGAGCAGTGACACATGGAGGGAGAGCACCGTGCTACTCATCTATCTCATACCCCAGAAGAATGCAAAATCTTCAGATCAGATCTACATTTCACTGACAGCCAATGCAAACATTTTAAAGCTGGTGTTGATCTGCCAGAGCTGGGAAGGAGTAAACACACACACACAATTGCTGCCACTTCTGCTGAATTTTGCATGAAATGGGGTAATCTCAGAGGCCTATGAACAATGTATTAGAGCAGCCTATGCCAGAGCTTAGAAACGCACGAGCAAGCAGCTGGCTGCCCATCCACTGGGGAAAACAGAAGCAGGCTGAGTCTTGCTGTGGTTTTGAGGCAATTACAAACAAAAGAGAGATAGATTGAGAAAAAGGGAAGGAACTTCCTCGTTGCATGTTAGAAACACTTGCACAAAGGGTTCAGTTTTAAACCCCCACACCAGCAGCACAGCGTTTGACGTCACTCTTTGTGGATCACTAGATAGCATCCCACCAGGCATCCGACAGCAGCCTCGCGGATCAGGCTGTTGCAATACCAGGTTTGCTGCCTTCTCACAAGGACAGAGCTACGTACCTGGAAGATCCCAACCCATTCCTGGTGGGATGAGCAAGATGGCAGTTGATACGCCCCAAATACCACCCATCTGGAGGCAGCTCTTGGATGTAGAGAAAAACCCTGACTTTGGCATTTTCACAAGAGGTATTTAACTGCGTCTCGGCTGGTCAAACCCCTCCTAAAGTAACTACGCTCAGCTCACTCCCAGCCTCGCTGCTTCAAACTGGCTGCAAGAGGCAGCTGCTGCCATGGTCTGGAGATCGTGTCACGGCCAGCTCACCCCTCCCCATGGCAACTGAAGCTTAGTGGGATGAGGGGAAGGATTTTCTCCCTTCCCTGCCCTTCAGCCGCGTTGTTCACGGCCCACCCAAAAGTGGTATGATGCAAATTTTCAGGCATGGCTAGAGTTTACTGAAGGTCACATACTGCTGATGAAGTGATCTGGAGCCCCTTGCAATGTAAGATCTCTGTTTGGCATTGTAATGCACACTCCTCTCACAAGCAGAGGTGAGATTTTAAACAAGGGCAGAGAAAAGCAAGTTTAGATGCAGAGGATAAGACTGAGGGCAGAAGAGATTAGAGCAGCCAAAGGAACTGAGCAGCCGAAAGTCGTACCGTGGCATCCCATTGCCACCTACCCCTGACAGACCTGGTTTTTAAAACATCACTCCTGCATCGCTTTGTGCAGTGACTGCTCCATGAAATTATTTACCAAGACAATCAAAGAAGGAAAAAAAAATTAAAAAAGCAAAGATCCAGGAAGTTATTCAGATTACAAGTCTGAGCAATTAAAACCTTGGTATTTATGGCACTGTAAGACAGAGGCACATTAATAAATAATACTTTGCTCTTCTACAGCACTTTTCCTCTAATGATCTCTGAGCAATTTACAAGTTTGTGCTAGCTGAGCCTCACCGAACCCCTGCGAGGGAAGGCAGAGATAAAGTGAGCCCCTCTGCTCCCGGCCAAAGTTACGATCTCGGGGGGAAAAGCGATGTAATACAGCACAGCAACGCTGCCAAATGCATGCAAGAGCAAAAATAACCTAAGTGCATCATTTTCAACCATCCAGCGATACCTAAAACACCTACTCAAGCTGAGGATCCACCATGCTGGGCACTACCTGACACACACTAATGATACTCCTTGAGCCAAGGACATGAGATGTGCAAAGCATAGAAGAATATGGGGTCAGGGCAGGTAGGAAGCCACACAAGAAACGTCTTGCATATACTCTACCCGTTGTGGTGTTCTAATCACCACGCAGCACGCCCTGGCTGTTTGAGGCCAGCACTTCATTGCAGGAGGAATGCTGCCTGAAGAACACCTGAACTATCAGGGTCTGGGCTTCCCTCAGGAAGGAACTACAGCAGCATCTTTGGCTTCCAGGGCCCAGACACAACAGAGGCGCAGGGTAGCAGATGGCAGCAGGGCTGGTCCGCAGCCAGCTGGCTGGGCTACACAGAGCTGTTTGGGAAGCTGATCAAGGACTTCAGATCACGGGAATGTTGCCCAGGTGAGGACTGCAGAGCTGAGCAGATCCACATCTAACCAGAGGAGCCCATAGCCAAACTGCATAAAAGCTGTAGCCCTTCCATCGCTCCAGAGTCCTCCCTCCCGCTCCCTTCATCCTTGCAGGGTGTGAGATTATCTCATACATTCTGAAAAGGAACAACAAGTCCTTCTTCCTCCTGGGAGCAGGAAAAGTTGCCAGGTTAGGACTCGGAGACCCCAAAGGCCAGAGTGCCTTCAGACCACAATTCAGTAACTGATCCCTGTGGGCCTGATACTAACACCGTTATCTCCATTAGCTCTTGGGAGCTGAAGAAACCTTCTCAGGCTGTTTTGCCCTTAAAGCTCAAGAGATTCACCTTTGCTTATTCTTTCCCAAGCTTTTAAAAGCCAGGTCCTATGTGCACTGACTAATGATGGTGAGATTTAGTGCAGACCAGCCTGTGCTGCCATCAGCACAAAGCCTAGCGCTTACCCCGTATGAGGAGCCGTGCAGAAGCTGAGAGATCCTTGCCGTGTTTTGCGCAGTTTGGCTTCTCCGAGCCCAGACCTGCCGGGCAAGCACAGCAGAGGGGGAGTGCACAACCGCCGGGTGGTCGTGCTGCTCACTCTCTGGCCTCCTTCCAAAGTCAGCCAATTTACCACACCATCAAGAAGAGAAACTAGGTGTTTGTCTTAGAAATTTATATTTATTCTAATAAAAAAACAAAACCAAACAAAAAACCCCAAACCTACCCAGCTAGAAATATATGTAAGCCAGTTAAACACACTTTATAAAACCTTATAACAATAATACACTTTTACTGAAACAATCACAAGAGCAATTTCACCTGTACTTACTGTCCAGTCATCTGAGCACAAACAGCCCTGAGATTTATGTGCGAGTAGAAACATAATTTCTATTATCTCCGACATTAAACTTGGCAATGGAAAATCCCATGCCTGGAGTGCAAAATCAATTTCAATAACCAGAATAGCAAGAAGTCAAAGGCAGAACTTGGAAAGGACACGAGTTTCTCAAATAGCCAGCCAGTTTTCTTTATAATGGGGATGCCACTGGGATAGGACGGGATCGGCAATTGGATATTCTGGCTAGATTTTTCTCTCTCAGCATGAAAAATTGCTGTAGCTACATAAGGCTGGTTCTGGACCACAGCAGTGGCTCTCAAACTTTGTCTTCCCTGTCAAACTCCACATTTGGGGCATATGTGGCAGGACTACAGCATTTAAGGCTGCTTTACACTGCATCCAGACCTGAAACAGAGCTACTCCAGAATGCTGTCACCGAGGCAGGAACGGGCACATCAGAACAAGATTTGCTAAATTCTACAAGAGTTAAACTGACCCCCACCCTAAGCCCCACCAAAGGAAAGGCAGCTTTGTGAGAGGTTTTCTGGATAACAGAGTAGGGATACGGGTAGAGCTCATCCTGCCTTGGATAAGGCAGACGAACTAGGTAACCTGCCAAGATCTGTTCCCGTCTGATTTGCTGCAATTACAGGACGTTGCCTTAAACCTGGCACACTAGGCTTAAACCTCTTCCCACTGCTGAGGTTTGAGGGTGACAGAGGGGATCATTGCCTTAACTAACAACTTTGAATATTCCTGTTTACCAGGTCCCCATCTAAGCTCTTCCCAAACTGCCACGTTCATCTTTGGAGGCAAGACTCAGCTTGCCAAACCCTGTTGCTACAGGCATCCGTATCCAGGGTTTGCAACCAGCTTAGATGTGATGGCATGAGTTCCATCGGTTTCTAAAGTCATAATGGCATTCCTAGAAGTATCAGCTGCATAGCACAAGTTTAGAAGTGATGTTTTCATGGGCTTGTATTCATGCATTCTCTTCTTGGGGATTACTTTAGAGAAAGCTGGAGTGACAGTACTGCTGAAGCATGTACTGAGATCCTCACATGCATCCTTGTGCAGGCAGAGCTCTAGCTGCCCTTTCCCTTGCAGCCATTGCTTTCCAGGGAGTCATGGCAGGTTTTAATCCATTAGTCCACCCTCTGGGAATAAAGACAAGCTGGTACTTGGACAACTTTGCCCTGTGAAGGCAAATCTTTTGCCCTCCATTGTAAACAGTTTCCCCCCCTGCAGTGAATTCAGGATTCAAATGCAAAAACATTTCATTTCAACATTTATCAGAACAGACAGACAAGGGATAGCACATACAGACACAAAACCCTTCTAAAAGAGACAGTAAAAAAAGTAAATGCCATCTTCAGTGCAAGAATATTCACAAGCCACAAAGAGCTGAGCCTCTGCCATGAACTACAATCAAGAAGAAATGAACCCGAGGCATGAACTGCTCTCCTAGCTCCCCTCACTCATGTCTGTATGATAACCAGCAGCCAGTGCTGCGGAGAAGGAGAGAGACTCCTGAGTGATCCTTCCTAATAGATTCGTCTTTTATCATGTTTTCATGACCTTTGTAAAAGGCAATTTAAATTCTAATTGTCCTGTGAGCACCACAGGAATCAATTAGTGACAAGAGATGTTAATTGTGTAGACTGGGAGGAGGCATTGCTAGGCTGCTCGGCTTCAACACGGGGTTAAGAGCCCAGGGGAATGCTGGGATGGCTGGGGCTTTAATCAGTCCTCCCTTTTTAATAGTTTCCATGTTGTGCTGCAGTTGTCAAGCTCCATTAGTCTTCTGGAGCACTGAATGAAGCAGTGGCAACCCCTCCATCCCCGCACTCTGCAAGCACATGCACAAAGGAGATCAGAATGAGCTGCCATTGAGAAAGCAGTTCCTAAAACCACTTTCTCTTTTTGTTCTTGCTTCCCCTCCCCACAGACCCCACACATTCGGGCCTTGGACACTGGCTATTACAAAGGAAATGCTTAATGGTGGGCCCTCAGGGAGGTGAGCCTGGTCCTGTCACCTCAAGATCCAGCCTGAGCTGTGAAAAGCAAACCCTCCCATTTTTGACCCAGGGCAGAGCGCTTCTCTCATGAAGACCCTGGCACTGCTCAGACTGTCCCTTGAAAGGCCAAAGGCCAGGCTGAATACCCAGTACTCAGAATACACAGGCACAGACAGGGACAATTTTGCTGAGCCAGAGCGAGAAGATGTGACTCAATAGTCCGGCCCATCCTGGCACAGGTACCTCCCAGTAAAATAATCAGGTGCCCACTGAGATACATTCAGAGTCCAGAGACGGAGACTCCACCGCCTCTCTGGGCAGCCTCTTCCAGGGCTCTGCCACCCCCACAGTGAAGAAGTCGTTCTTCACATTGCAATGGGATTTCTTGTGTTCCAACTTCTGCTCAGTGCCCCTTGTCCTGTCGCCTGGCACCACCGAGAAGAGTCTGGCCCCATCCTCTTGCCACCCACCCTTTCAATATTGATCAGCATCTATGAGATCTCCTCTCAATCTTCTCCAAGCCAAACTGACCCAGGTCCCTCAGCCTTTCCTCATCAGAGAGGTGCCACAGTTCCTTAATCAACTCTGTAGCCTCCACTGGGCTCTTTGCAGCAGTTCTGTGTCCTTCTTAAACTGGGGAGCCCATAACTGGTCCCAGTGCTCTAGATGGGGCCTCACAAGGGCAGAGTAGAGGGGGAACATGATCTCCCTCCACCTGCTGGCCAAGTTGTTCTTGATGCACCCCAGGAGACCATTGGCCTTCTTGGCCAGAAGGGCACATTGCTGGCTTGTGGTGGATCATTTCAGTGCTGAAAGCTGGCCATAGTAGTGTGGGGTACAAGGCCACCACTAAGCATTCACCTCTCATGCAAACAAACCTGGGAACACTCTACTTCAGCTGGTGCCCTGACAATCCCAGTGGCCATCAAGGCTATTTCCTACAGGTGCTGTTTTGGAACGACTCTCCCACTTCATGCTAGGAAAGCTTGTGTTGTGCTTCCAGAATGGCTAAATCTCCCAGAAATAACACCCCCACACACACCATTTTCTATTAAATACCATCATAGACCATTATCAACTCCTAAATCCCCATTCACTATCCATTTAGCTACCTATGAACTACAGAAGCTGCCTTGGGCAGGTACCATGCTTGCCCCTGGAGAATCTGTGCTTCGCTTTTGTATGGAATTCACACTTCAAAACCTCACTCCCCAGCTCCCCACCACCAGGGGCTAAGGCTTCACAAAGACAAGAGAAAGGTGTGTATTCTTCCTTGTAAATGAGAACCCGATACAGAGGAAATACTGCAGCATAAAAGCTAAAGTGGTGTTAGTTTGTCTTTCAAGTCTGTATTTGCACTCTCTCGTTCTCACAGTCACATATTAACTCCAGAAACTGAACTGGATCGTACAAGAGCTGCATTTGAACCCAGATTCAATACACAGAACTGCAGGCTCAGTCCAGCTGTGTTCTTTCTAAGCCTCTACTTTCATCCCTCTGCTCCTTCTGTCAAAGCTCTTGGTATTTCTAGGCTCAGACCCCACAGCCATGACCAATTTCTGGATTTCTGCTCCAACCCTGGCCACAGATATTTCACCACCTTCCCCCTATTCCCAAACATTTAGTCTCACCCCCCTTCCCCTGTCTCATGGTACTGACCTTCCTTTTAACCAGCCAGAGTGTTATTTAAACTGGGGAGGTGTCCAAAGGCTGGCACAGCCCTTTCCTGCCAATATCACCCTCTTTCCAGAAGACGTCTGGTATTTCTCTGACTCTGTAACTCACTATTTGCAGCCATCTGAATAACTCACTGCCTTGAGGATCCCCCATTCAAGCTCTCTTCCCTGCAAACACAAGAAGGGGTTAGCATGGCACATCTCAACACACTCTCCAGGTCCCCCACAGGGCTCTGAGTGTCCCAGGTAGGCCAGCCATCAGGATTGGAGAAGGAGCTCAGTGATTCAGAGTCAAAGTACTTGGTACTTCAGCCTTCTACAACACACCTGGCCAAAGGCCCACAGTCATCCCACCCATATGTAGCTGGGCTGCCAGCAAGGCTGCTAAGAGCCGAATTACTTGTAATCTCTATGACTACAGAAAAAGCTTGAAGGTGCTTTGGTTAGGCAGGAAGAACCCACTGCAGTTCCACTTCTCTCCTGCATTAAGCCAGTAAGAGGGTAATATTGGCTTGGGTGGCTTCCCCTCCATAGCAAAATCCCACCAACCACCTCTCTTGGAACTGTTTATTCTCAGGTTTGAGATTCTTCTTACCTGAGAGATCAGCCTCTTCCCCAAGGTGCACCCACTCCCAGTGCTTCACTAGGATATTTAATTACTCCTGATTCTGCCTGAAGCAGAGTAAAAGATTTTTCTCAGCAAATGCTTTTCTAGGGAATGTTCTCCCCATGGACACAGACTAATTTATTTTTTTACATTGTTTATCAGCCTCTCTAATAGGAGGAACCATTTTTCTAAGGAGCGCTGAGCATGATGGGAATGTCCTGAGAGATGCACCACCATCATGTATCCTAGGCAGATTATTGCCATTTTTGAAACCAGGCTTTGGGCACCCAACCCAGAAGAATGGAGGAGAGAGAGAACCTGGGTCTTGTGAAAGTCTCAGGACTTCTGCTCCCCGGTGGTGACATCAGACCCAAGACAGACATCCCTGTAACTCATGGGCTTGAAGTTAGGTGGAGATTTAGCTATCTGTAATTTGGAAGAAACAGTTAACCTACTTGCATAGGAGAACGCCTCTGCAAAGATTCGGGTCTAATGGCAAAGCTACTATGCAGAAATTCCTCCCTTAAATACTCTCAAAGGTTATTAATGGTTCAGCTCACAGTTTCCAGAGTTGCTATTATTTTTATTGCAAATCCCACATGCAGGAAGTTTTCTGAGGGCAGAAAGCCTCAAGCACATTTGCAGGATGCTGGATGGAGGATGGCCTGAGCCAGAAAGGTTGCTTAGGGACTAAGTAAACCTGACAAAACATGTGGTGTGGGCCAGGTCTGAGACTCAAGCCAGAGAGGCAGCAAGAAGCCTGGCATTAGCATCTCACCGAAATGTCTGAGACGTCTCCTTCCCCCCACAGGGAACCCAGGGCTTCACACCAGCACAATGGACTTCTGTGGCACAAATAAGGAAGAAAAACTGGCAGGTACAAAGCACAGTCCCCGTGTGAGGTTCCGTCCCTTGCCAGACAGTCCTTTCCAGCTGCCACATCCATTCGCCTGAGCAGTGGAACAAAGCCAGTTTCACTCCCACCATCTTTATGAAATAGAATTAGCAATTTCTCTACTCATTCTCTGCCCAGTGCATCTACAAAGCCTTTTTTGAATTTCCATTAAAAATAATAATGCATTTCGTTCTGCTTCACAAGGTCCATTGCTCACCTGCCCACATCTCTTTCAGACTCCACTAGTCTTCCTTTCTTTCACCAGCGTAATCGTTTCATGCTCTCATCTTTTCCTTCCATTATTTGGGTGATTGTGGACACATTTTTATTGCTGAGATTTACAAAACAACTCAGTCAACCCTTACATAGCAGACCTGATACGGCTTTAGAAGTAGGAAGGGATGCCTGTGTAATTTGGTTCCCGCACCACACACGTGGCTCTGTAGTTAGAGCTGATCAGTCTCAAACCTGGCAGGAAGGTTCATTACTTGAGCCCCACGCTGCAGAGCCCAGGCCTGGTAGGCAGAGCGTTAGACAGATCCCAAGCAGAGCTAGAAGTGAGCCTGTTCTGGTGCATTGGTTTCTCTGCGAGGTTTGATGTCCTCACACTACATTAGCATACGGTAAGCCCAACCTGTTAAAACCAAACAGGAAATAAATGCCCTCTGAAGCGTCATGAGAGAGCCAAGTGAAACAGGCTCATACATCAAGAGATTCCCCGAGGCATCAGTTCCCCATGCCTAGAGACCAGCTGAGAGGAGAAACTCCCTCTGGAGGCTGCTGGTGCCTTCCTCTGCTTTCCGAAAAGGAGGAGGAAGACAAGCTCGTTCTTACTTCCTTCTCCACTCGATTCATTCACCAGCATCTGCATTGCGTGCTAACAGCCTGCACTATGCCCGAACAGCCAAGGGAAGGCAGGAGGAGCTCCAGTCAAACCTACGGGCTCAGCAAAGGCTGCACTCACAGCTCAAAGCAACGGAAAGGCTTCATGCGTAAGCTGCTGTCGTACAGGAGCCGAGGTAAAGAGCTGCCAAAGGAAAGCTTTTTCTTGGCACAGCAACTTCTAACGCTTCCATAAATTCAAGGAATTACTCTGCATCTATTGTAACATCTAACCTGCTAATAAGAGGTATGCGCTGTGTGCACATGCGACAGATATCATATATACAGCTGTTGTCCCAGAAGATGATAGAGTGTATCATGCATATGTACACCGTAGATCTAATTACCAGACATCCCTCCAGACATCCCTGGTTTTGCTAAGCCCTTATCTTTAGCATTCACTTGAGTACACCTCAGGGGTCCTGATTTTCCTAATCCTAAATGTAATCTCTCACCTTCATTTTAACCCCTCAGAACTGCTGCCCTGGATGCCTCCTGTGATGCTGTTACTTATTCACAGTTAAAGACAGCATTATTTCATCAGCCTATCTACCTCTTGCTCTCCTGATTCTCTCTATTCACAAGCAGCTTTGCTTCTTTCCCTTTTCTGTTCCCCTGGAATAGCCTGTAATGGCTCCCCCACGGATCCTCACTACCCACCTCTCTCAGTCCAAGCACGATGGCTGGAATCGGGTGCCTTGCTGAGAGCAGCGACTGGTGGTGTTCATCAGCTGAGCTGTGCTCAAGGCAGCTGCTAAAGCTTCACCAACTTCTGCCTTTTTCCTCCTCTGCTGCTACATGAGTGATCCTATAAAAAGAGGACAGGCGCCCAAGTTTGGGGACCTTCAAAAAACCCACCAGATCCTACACCTCAGCAGCCAAACATCTCTTTGACCAATCAATCTCTTTGACACATTAGAAGGAAAGAAAAAGAGTGAAAAACTCTGAGAACTGGGTACAGAGAGAGGCCAGCAAGTCAGGAATTTCATTTGCCAAGTAGGAACTTAGACTGATTAGCTTTTAATAACCTAGAGAGAATGTTGATACCAATTTGACTTTAAAAGCTGCTATTTTTTTCAAAGCTGTTTTCTCCAGCTGCCAGAAAATACAGCCACATTCAGCAGCAAGAAAACATATCAACTTTCAAGCAACTGAGCTGCAGCCAAGTTCCCCTGGCAGCACCTGGCATTGACCACATCAGAACTGGCTTGTCAGAGTGCAACTACCTGCCCTTCCAGCACACCCAACCTGGCACCAGGCACGTTCACGGGCATTGCTAACTTTGCTAGCTCCAGCCTGGCACTCAGCAGATGACTTACAAAGTCATGGCACTGAATTCTACAAGCCACTGAGTCCAGCAGCAAAAATGCTTCTTGCATCAGAGCTTTGTAGCCCGTACCAAGTCCATATAGCCCTGGGGCTGCATGTAACTGAGCCTCTTGCTGGAATAAAAGAAAATTTGGATCTCTCAGCACCAACTCAGACCATTTCTGCCTGGGCTGAGGAAGAGCCGAGACCAGAGCTGTCACAAAGCAGCAAGTGGAACAGATCCAAGCATGTGAAAAAGCCATGTGAACAGACCAAATCCTACTGGACCAAGCACTGGCCACGTTCTACTCTCCCAGTTCTCACTGATGGCAGGGAGAAGGTTATATTACCTTGACCACGACAGCTGGTTTAAGATTTGAGGGCTGGGATTGTATTTCTGAAAGTCACCAGCCAACCTGTTCCAAGACCATCAGGTCACCTAACAGACAGAGTTGACACAAGCACCATGATGCACAGATACTGGCTGCTGACCACATTGTCATGTTCTCCTTTTAAAACCTCGGTTTTAGGAAACAAAAGGAAAAGCAAGAGAATGAAATGTGGTAGCCACCGTTTTAGCTCTCCATGAGCCACACGACACAGAATCATAGAATCATTCAGGCTGGAAGAGACCCTTGGGATCATCAGCCCTGCTCTACAAAGTTCTGCCCTACACGAGATCCCTCAACATGACACTCTACAGCTTGATAAGAACAGTATGACTCCAGAGCTGAGGAGCATGTCTGACTCCCAGCTTCATTGGACTGAAAACAAAGGGAAAAACTAAGACACAGACCCATACACTACATAAAGTCTCCCTGACACAGAGGGCACACCGTGGCTGTCTCCTCTGCTTCAGGCTGTAGTGAAGTAAACACAAAATTCCAGGAGTCCCTAGCAGAGTTCTGGAAGAGATGTTAAAGTCTCCCAGCAAGGCAGACACAGCTCCACCAAAGCATCCAGATGGCTGTGCAGAGGAGAAAGTCTATTAGAGCTGGACAAAGACCTGAGCTTGGCAATATCTGAAATAGTCTTTCCAGAAGCTGAAACACCCAACCTTTCTGGAAACCAAATTGCAAGGAAATGTAAGCACAAAGAGTGACACAACCTCAAATAGCAGATGACTTTAAAGCTTCTTTAACTTACATCTGTAGAATTGTTAAGATAAGAGGAGCCTTCTGGGTTGCTGTTCCATCAGTAGGTAGTACATCCTTGATAGTGTTCCTAAAATTAGCAATCTTTTCCAGTTTGACAAGGAACCCGACATTTTGCTAGGAAGTCATGAGACCTTGCTCTCTGGGAGGTGAAAGTGATGTGGTGTATACAAGCCTTAGCTGAACCAACTAGATTGGAGGCATTCAGGTCTCTTGTGGCGATGAAGACAGCAGGCATCTCTATTAAATCTGTAGCCATCTCACACGGCACTGTCACGGTGGAAAAACCTGTTAGAGCAAACAGGGATGTAATTAAAGTGTAGTTTGTACATGCGTGTGGGAAAATGTACTCACAGATTGACAACACGGGAAAATAAATGTGACTTGAAGCTAACAGAAGGAAACAGCTCACTGAGGAGAGAGAAGATTGTTTTAACAGTAACAGCCACTGGGTGGTAGAGTCTGCTACCAAGAGATGTGGTCAAGAAGGCACTGCTGCAAAGAGCCAGCAGTGGTTTAGGTAGAGTAGCAATGGTGATAATGTCAGGGAGTCCTACAGATCCTGGAGGTCAGATAGACCCTAGTGGTCCCTCTCAGCCCCACTCTCATGGCTTACAGAAAAACAAAGCAGAGAGAGCTTGTGCTTGGTCAGAAGGAGCTAGGAGGGTTACACTGAACCTCCTAATTAAACTGATGCAGGATGGGCAACACCCAAATCAGTTCCAAGATCAATATTTCTATCCATTTACAAGCATCACAAGGTTAGAGAGGTGAACAAAGTAAATAGTTAACTCATTTACAGAGATTTTTATTTAAAACAGAAAGAGTCATTTTAATCTCCTGGGTAATTAGCTATGGTGTTCACATTAATCACAGCTACAGTAATTATTTGAGGTATTTGATTAATCAATCTGGAGGAAAACCAGAGCTAGGCCAAACTCTCCTTGCTGCATAGCCCTGTTGGTCAATCAGCCAATACATGGGTGCTGGCTTTCAGACACGGGACGCTTCCTGCTGGCTCCAACATGCCATGTGCTCCACCCGCCTGGATATAACAGCAAGATGGGGAAGATGCAACCACCGTGCTTTCAAACTGAGCTAAAGGGTGTTTATGAATGCTAGACTTGCTGAATTGTGATTCTCAGCACTTGTGGCCCTCCAGCTACTAAAGGACAAATACAATCACACGCTTACATAGTGCTGATGCTACACCTGAAAAATACCATTACACAAGTGTGTGTGTCAGCCACCACTGGCAGAGGGCTACAATTCCTAACCCTTTCCTTCTCATCCATAACATGGACAGTTATTTCAATGAAAGAAGAACAATGAGCCTAGAAGATTGTCTGAAAATTATTGCTATCATTAAAAAAGCAGGCTTAGATGTATGTTATTTTTTCCTTGCTATTTTTCCTTCTAAAAAATCATGTCATAATGGGAGTTCCAGTCTACCACTCCTATTACTGGTTGCAGTGATCTTAAATTCTGTGCAGTTGTTACTGAAATCAAATTTCAGCCCCTTTTTGAGAGGGCCCACTTTAATACGGCAGACTGCTGTATCACATACAGCGCCCTGCACTGAACACTGTGTTTAATACAGCAGTCTGCTGCTTTAGAGTACTTTCTCACCTGCTTTTGCTCTGGATTAGGCTGCTGCTTTCAAAAATGCAAGTGCTAACTTCCAGAACAAACCAGGCTTGCTGATGTTAAGCTTATGTGTAAACTGAAATGTGGCTGCCTTTCATTACAGGAGCTCAACCATTTTAAAGGATGGAAATTACAAGACGGGGCACATTTTTTTAAAACAAATATTGGAACACTCCACCCGTATTTTATTGATTATATTTCTCCTGTCTAACACTTCTACCGCTGCATATCAATGAAACTACCATTGCTTGAATGCCAAACCTGGAAATGATAAAAACCCAATAAAACTCTTTGGGAGTGCTACGACTCCTGCAGGGAGCCCGCCTGCCTCCTGGTCATGGCAATGCACAGCCCTGATGTGCGACAGCCGGTGGCCCTCTCTCCGGAGCACAGCCCAGGTGAGGAGTAGGCTCTCCTGCCTGCACAGGGGCCACCAGAGCGCCACACAAGGGAGAAGCAGGCTCCCAAACCTTTTCTACAGAGACCCCCTCGCATGCAGAGCCCGGAGATTCCCACTCTGAAGTGCAAGGAGAGGCTGTCTCTAGGATAAGCCTGCACATGCGTGTTTCCACTCACATCAACCACTCCAAGTTTTGAGTCTGCTCTTCAAGGAGCGTATTTCTTACATCTGGCATGCAAAATACTGTAATAGTGAAGAACATCCCATTTTGATTTAAATGAATGCATTTATTTCCAAATGGGAGACCGTAAGTTAAACAAACACATTTCTCTCTTTGCACATGAAAGCATTGTTTTGTCACAGATGTACAGTATAATACATTTATTTTCTCAATTGTTTTGTATTTGTAAGGCACTGCCAGTTATTTGGATGGGTTTGTAAGGATGAAGCAAATTGCTCTGTGGGGCTCTATTCAGGGAACATAATATTCCCACAAAAGCACCATAATTCTGCATGCAGCAACACAAACTACCACGACATTGCAGCAGCTGGCAGGGTGGATAGAGTTAGCATTATCAAAACCAGCGTGACAACTCTACTCCAAACCCCCCTTACATGCATAAATTAATGATGAATGTACACTGATTAACCCCCACCCTGAATCCAAGGAACCCTGCCTTCTCTGCAATGTAACCTTGAACCTCACCACTGTTATTTTGTCAGTTCACATGGCCTGAGGAACACTTCAGCTTCTTCTTGAATGGCACTGGCCTTGCCCAAGCCTCTTAAGCCCTGCTTGCATAAGCACACTGGGGAAGATTACAGACCGTGCTACAGCCCCTAAACCACGGGGAACAGCCAAGAACACAGAATGGGATTAGTAATGCGCCAGGCAGTGCGTTTTGGGAGGTCTGCCACACAGAAAGCTGGGAGGAAGATGACCCTGGCAGGGATCATATCTGTGTTAGATATTCATCTCTACCCATCCTTCTGGCCAAGTAACTCCCTTCTCTGGGCACACAGCATGGCACAGCAGGCTATCACAGAAACACTTTATGCTCAGACTGAATGGATATTGCTGCCCCAATCTTCTCAGGCCTCTCCATCCATTTGCCAGCTTCCTACACAGCTTCCCCTAACCAGTTCCCGCCTGACACACTCCAGCTTCCTGAAACTTGACCACAAAGGGCCTTTCTACCCATCTTTAAGTCCTGATTACACAGAAATGGGTTTAACAAAATGTATTCCTGCAGTTTCCTATGTCAGTTGATTTGACGTCTTCACTTCGTGATCAGTTCTTTGGGTCACACGTGGAGCTCCTCCTGTCAGGCATCACTTTGCACACTAATGGCTCTTCTTAGCCTACAGATATGCTTCTGGGAGCTGCTTCTCTTGTCATATACAAGCTCAGCTTGAGGAAAACATGCACAGCCGAGTTTTTATGAGCAGGTGCACTGGAACTGAGCAAGAGAGGAAACCCCTGTGTCAGCAGGAACATCAAGAGAGGAGCAGTGGAGGGGGACCTTAAAGAAACAACCACCACTTGCTTTACACATTGTCTCCTACAGACAGGAGAGCTGGAAGTTCTGTGAAGAGGTCTGTGATCAAAACACTAACTTTAAGGTCTGGTTCCTACTGGAATCCTTTATCCAGTTACAGAGAAGTTGTTTGGGATCCCACGGTTCTTCTAAGCCCATGCGCCCTTCACATCTTTGTATGCAGCATCATTTGCAGCTTCTCTTGATGCAGCAACAGCTCATGACCTCAGAAAGCTCACTACTTATAGCACTGAGAGCTAATAATAAACACAACGTGGAAGGGAAACTGGGCTGAAAAATCTCAGCTTTCTAGATATCTTGCAGGATCACTTTAGTTTTGATCAGTGAGCTCTGTTTGTGGAAGCCAGAAAAGTGAACACGTTGGGCGATGATTACACACAGCAACCTAACGGTGGCAACACTGATTTTGTGGTACCTTGTGTACCACTGAGGAACATCACTGAAAGAGCCAGATGAAAAGGAAGAGCCCTGCAATGTTTCGCTGTGCTCCCTACTAGGTCAGTAGAAAACCTGCTGGCAGAGTCATGAGGGAGGTCTTCGGAGCCTGCCTTCGTTGGAGTTCAGGGGTGGCAGAAAAAGGCAGTGTATGCTGTAACAGAGCATAGCTCTTTCAAAGCACTCTCCAGCTCAGTTCTTTGAGCTCTTTGCAAAGGTGAGTCAGACCATTATCCTTGTTGTGCAAATCTCCAAGTGATTTACCCAAAGTGACTTACCAAAAATGAGCCACCCCTCAAGATGTCCAGCCCATCTCTTCCAATTCACAGCCTGTCATTCATCAGGCTGCAACAACAGATCCCCGGGAAGGCAGCAGCTCCTGACCGCTGAGATGACAGTGAGTAAAACCCATGAAGAGCACAGAAGCTGGGATGACTTTCCTGCTTACCTGAGTAAATTCCAGAGACGCTGTTCTCACAAAAAGCTGTCAGAGGCAGAAGCACAGGGCAGCCCGTGTGTCTCAGCGTCCCTTCTGGGACAGGAAGGTGGTGCTGCTGCAGAGATAGAACTATCCACTGTGTGGCTGGGCTGGTCCCCCTGCCAGTTACAGCAAAGAGACCAATTACAAAGAAATAATTCCTGAAGAATAATTCCTGCAGGTTACCTGGGCATTTGCTAGGAAGATGGATGAGGGTGTGGCAAAATCAGGTCATCGAATTCACCAAATGCAGTTGCACTGGAGCGACGGGAAGCAAGGGAGAAGGGGTAGCCAGTGTGGCTGGATGGAAGCACAAGAGCAGGTGAAATAGATTTACCAGGAGATTTGAAGCAATAACTTCTCAGAATAAGGCAGCAATTGAAATGAAATACACCAATATCATCTGGCAATCAATAGGGATTGAAAATGTGTCAGTTTTGTAAAACAGCTCCCCATTTCAAAGCAGATCATTAAGAAATAAAATAATAACATAAAAAAGTGAAACTATTCACTGCAGTTAAACCACTTGAAACCTAAGGTTTCTTTATTTCTGGAGTTAAAGTTATCACTTGACTTCATGTGTCTGAAATGAGCAAAAGGAAAACAAGTCATTCAACACAGCACCGCACTCAGCACCACTGTTTTTCTCCAGGTGACCGCTAAGGGTCTCTCTTGCTTAATACGGGCCACAGCAGAGATTTTTCTCCCTCTGTCATGATGTTTTGTCATCCAAATTCATCCCTTCACTCATCCATGCTACCTAACCCTCCCCACAGGTCCCCAGAATACCAAACCACTAACACCTCACACCAGTCTTGAACCAAGTGGTTAATGACGCATCTTTCTGGGGTTTATGAGTTTGCAGCCCCACACACAGCCTCTCCTGGGCAAACAGAACACAGCAGTGAACACTGTCCATGATCTGCATGGTCAGGGTCACAACATCTGTACATGCCTGAAACACATGTACACATGGGCCAAACATGCCTCATTCTAGAGACAAACACATCTTTGGCTCTTGGAGGCTGGAAGCTACCAGATTCCACAGAATGGATTCCCGCCTCACATGTCTGGATGCAAGGACAATAAAGGAGAATGCCAGTGGTTACAAAAATATGAACTATAAGTAACTAGTAGGCAATTATGGAGGGATGTGTCTGTATGGCTCAGCTCCAACATCAACAGAGGGAAGAGCTCTGCCTATTGAGTCATCAGCAGCATTTCCGTCCAGCCCTTGGGTTTTCCTGACAGGTCTCCCCTGCGAGTTACTGCCCAGACCACTGTGGCTGAGCTCATAAAAGCTGCTGAGCTCACACCCCCAGAGACCTTGGCTCCAGTCCCCCACAACGAGGAGAAGTTTCCTGGCCACAGCTCTGCTCCAAGGACATGGTGCCTTATCACCCTCTTTATTAAAGCAACCAAACTGAACATTAACATTGTCCCAGCCCCAGTCATATCACAGATGCTTCAGAGACACTGTGCCATAACCAAACAAGGGCTGGTCAAGTCACACAAGAGTTTTATATTGCCTCATCCCTTCGGTTACCCACAAGCCCCAAACTATCCATAGCCTGAGTGCTCCCATGTAGGAATGAAGTCAGCACCTCCTTGATGCTGTCGGTAGGACAAGAATTTGGCTAATGAGACATCATTAAATGAGAGGAAAAAATTTCTTAATCAGAGACCAGATAGCATTTTAAAAGTGCAGAATGATCCCAGACCTCAGAGTTATCACAAGGTGAATGAACACACAGCTGGGCAGTCTCTGTTGTGCCTCTGGGGTAGGCAAGGCTGTCTGAATTCTGTCACCCTTACTTCATTTCCACTAGTTGTTATAGCAAGAGATGGACTTCTCATTCACAAACACCCTATTGTTTGTCTTTTTCTATTTCTTTCCCAGTCCCATCCTTTGTTTCTACTAAAGTCCCCATCCCTTCCAACAGAGCTAAATAGCAGACACGTGGTAGTCTCTCTATTCCACCTAATTCCTCACTATCGTTTTCTCTCAACACATCTGTTAACCTGTAACATAGTCACTAAAAAGCTTCCCATGACAAGCAGGACTTGGGCTTCTGAAAACCACATCTCACAGGACCAGGTGCCAGATCACACGAACAAGTTAAATGAACTGGTTTGATGGAGACAGAGGGTATCTGTCAGCGCTGTGCAGTAACGCATCTGCTCGGCTGGCCATGGGCTTTTCTGTACTACTTGCAGTAGCACCTCCCCATCTCTAACAGAGCCAGGGCCCCAGCAGTCATTCTCCAGGCCTGCAGCACATCTAAAGACATTTCTGAAGACCAGATAAGAGGAAGCTGAAAAGTTCAGCTTCAGAACTGCATGTGTCTCTGAAACAATACATGTTTTGAGTGATCAGCATTTCTAGGCAGCGAAACAAATGAGTGTTCCCATTCCCGGGGGAAGTGGGAAGCAAACAAATGCTACTCCTCTATTCCATAGTGTACAGGAAACCTGAGTGATTGATGGCAGTAGAGAAAGGAAATGCACATTCAGCTTATATTTCCAATGTAAATGACTTGCCACCTCACCCCTCTGCTTCCTGTTCCTTCACACACTCCCCACGTGCCGGCTGACATCTGTAGTATGTGTGCATCAGGGAGAAAGAAAGGAAAAGGACAATCCTTGTTAAACCACTTCCCTCCACCCCAATTTAAATGAGCAAAGGTAACATGTGCAAAAAACAAAGGTCAAATAGCTGTTCATCCCTGAGCTCCTTTTGCCCACAGACCCAGCAGGGTGACAGGGACGGACTATGGAATCCTGCAGCACCAGACCCCCCTAAAAAGGCAGCCATCCGTGTCAGGTGCAGCAGGCTGGCCCCTGCTCTTACAGCAGTTCTCCTTGCATCACAGAGGTCAAAATGGTAAGCACTGAGGCTTTTTAAGATGTGGCCCGCAGTTTGAGGGATGTGCCCAGTTCACAGGGATGCTGAGATGCAGCGATTGCCAAGGCAGAACAAACCCAGAGGAACGCAGCGAACATCCGCTTGCAGGAGGCGTGCCCCTGCTCTTTCCCAGGCAGCTCAGAGAGAGGTGCTTATTTTTACAAAGCAGGCTCTGAGATCTTAAAGAACCAATGTTGTCCTGGTGCCCTAAACCAATGAGTATGTGACCTGCTCGTTCCCACTCTGTCCCTTGACCTTTTCCCATAGCATTCTCCAAAAGCATCACATGAAAAATAGCCCTTCTCAGTTCTCCAGAGGCTTTGGAGACAGCATCAAAGCTCTGTGCTTATAAACAATTCCAGCTAGGCCAAAATGCCATTCCAGCATCAGGGGTCTCGGGATCTGTAAGCCTGTCACAAGGAACTGGAGGGAGAGGGGGCAGGGGAGAGGCAGCATGTGTTGCCAAGGGGGGAGCGGGTGCCAGGCAGCTGGGGTGGGAGCTGAGCCCTTGGCTGAGGTGAGATCTAACCACACACCTCGGAGGCGACACAGAAGCTCTTTTTGCCTCCTTCCTTATTACCGAGAGCTTGCAAGCTCTCAGAGTGTGGAAGTAATTTACTGCATTGATCCTTCAGCCTAATCTTCCTGTTCTTTCCCTCCTTCTCTCACCTGGTGCATCCACTAACACGCCAGCATCCATCCTGGAGGTGAATTTACAGTCCAGGTGGAGACAGGGAACTCAACAGACTCCAGAGGGACAGTCCTTAAGCATCAGGGCTAGTTAGTTGCTGACTCTTCAGGATCTGACAACAAAATAGCAGCTGGGCAATGAATACCTGCAGGAATCCCTGTCAGCTCCCTCTGGTGTCTCACACCACCCCAAGGACACTCCTGCCTTTTGCTAAAAGGCTGAGAAATCTTTGACTGTCCCCAGTTTTTGAGTTTACTCCTATCTCCAGATCTAATTTCCCTTGGCAATGGCTGCAGATGCTCCTCAAACACCTTCCAAAAAGGAAACACTGCAGAAGGCACTCCATAATTGAGTGAGACTTTTCCTCAACCATCATTTTATTCCTCTGACTTCAACGCAATCGTCATTTTTCTCATGCTCGTGCATTTGTCCTCCTGGCTGCGTTCTATTCCTACCGCAGGCAAGGCCTTCAGTTTGGCCACCCAGAGCAAAGGCTGTTTGAGCACTAATTACACTTCATGGACCATATTCCCTTGGTTCAATGTACTGCTGTCACCATAAAAAGACAGACACGAAGACCAAAAAGAAGATTAAGCCACTTGTAACCACCTCCTAGCGTGCCACCACCTCCTCTCGATTGCGCATAGAGCTTCACCATTGCTCAGACTGGTGCACTGACCCTGCAGACTGGAGACTTCCCCAAGCCTGGTCTGACAGCTCTGCTCCAGCCACCCCAACAGAGCCTTCAAGCACAAGGTCTTCAGGACACTGTCCTGTCCGTTGGCATCGCTTGCCTCCTGCTGGTGCCACTCTCTGCCTGACTCTTCTCACTGTGCTCCTGGCTCTCTCCTTTTCCCAGCCCCATCAAAACGCACTGCCTCTCCAGCCACATCCCACCTTCCCTCCAGCTCCACCACTCCAGTCCAGGTCACGTACTCCACGATACAGCCCAGCAGCTGAGAAGTGTCTGAATATGTGGAATGGTGCTAGCTGCAGCCAGGCAGGTTTGTGTTTGGCTGGCTCTTACATGGTAATAGGGACGTTGCACTCTTGCAGGGCAACAATTGCAGTCCCAACAAGGAAACCGGATAATTACAGAGAAAAGCAGCAGGCACTTCAATCATTCCTACTTTGTGTCAGGTCTTTTAAAATGTCATTGAAAAGAAACAGTGGGATAATGAAGGCCTTGACTCACTTTCAAAGCACCTGACAGGACAGCCAAGAGGAAGCAACAAGGTTAGGAGGGCTACATCATCCTTCCTGGTTCCTGGGGACTGACCCTAGAGGGTGTGAGATGTGGGACAGGATGGTATGATCACAGGATGGCATAAAATAGAAATACAGTCATGTGAATTCTTTTGCTGTAGATGTCTCCAATTTAAGAACAAACCTCCTGACTCTACCTGGGTTCATCTTGTTCATTTTGTATTTTACTTGTGGCTCTTCTTCACCATTTTCCCTTTTATATAGCATCAGAAAAGCATTAACTCATGACTTTGTTCCATTCCACTGACATAACTGCTTAAATATCCTCCCTGATGTTTTGACATACATCACTTGGACAGACACTTAGAAATTTAAACCATGGAAGCTGGAGGATGTTTTAAAAAAATTAGAAAATATGTGGACAACACTTGTATTATTTTAACAATATGAAGACTCAACACTTCTGTAACTCTGCCAGCAAAAGCAGGAAAATAGGTGCTTACATTGCACAAATAAAACCGAGCACGCTGATTTTCAGACATAAACTGTGCTTACACTACACACTGAGCACACACAGGCTGTGACCCCCACCTTCACGGACACACAGTCACAGCAAATAAGGCAGGCACGGGTTCCTTCCAGTGCAAAGCCCCTCTTGTTTCAGTCAACACCAAAGCACGGGAGCAGACATACACTGCGTGTGCAAACACAACAGCCATCCATTCCAGGTACCAAAGGCTTAGGTTGATCAAATTAGGACTCGCACCCGTACATCCATTTAGAATAAATTGGACGTTAGCAAATGTGCAACTGCTGTGAAAGGAAATCATATATCTGATGCACTCAGAAAACACCCCTAATTGTTCAGCATAGAAAACAGGAAAACAGACTAAATGAAATGACACACACATAGGCACTGCATGTGTACAAAATGTACACTGGCAAAAGCAGGGTGCCATAAAACAAACAGTTTTCCCAGAAGACTTATCCATACACTACTGTTGTGCTCAAATGCACACAGGCAGATCTTTAACCATATGTTCACCTGCACAAATATATATCAGAACAACAAAAGCCCATTGCACATAACAAGGAGCCCAAAATGCCCGCTTTAGAAATGAGAAACGCACTGCACACACACAGAACTCATGCATAAAGATTTTATGTGTGCTCCATCGAAAATAATTCATGTCCTAAACGAAGGCTGCATTTAATAAGCCCAATGTGCCGGGGGGTGTGTTTTACCCCGCAGTTCTGAGCACACCGCAGCACACAGAACAGTGGGTCCCAGGTCCCAGCTGGCCCCACACAGGTTCAATACCTGTAATTCATAAACTGTGCATAGGATTCAATCTTCTCCCAGAATAAGCACCTGCATTGCTGGATGTAATTCCCCAGAGCCAGCCTATAACTACATAAGCTACTGTGTCAGGACTGCCATGCTGCTGCACCAGCCATTTGGAGATTCATTTGCAATTTCCCATTCCTTCCCCCTGACTAGGGAATCCAGGATTCAAACTTCTGAGGGAGTAAAACGCTGCAGCCTTCCCACAAGCATCAGCCACCACTGTGTTCTCCCACCTTGCTCCCTATAGAGCTACAGTGGAGGGCATCACTTGCCAGTTCCACTTAGCTCCAGCCACAATCTGAGCAATGAAGCAACTGCCAGAGGTGGAGGGTAAGAGCATTTTACTTCTCTATATTGCCCAGATAAGACTCCTGATAATTTTACAGTCCGATGATCAGGTATCTAAACAGAAACAAATGCACCTAATCAAACGCATCAGTGGGCAATGCCAAACCAGCCAGCCAGGCATGACTCCAGTATTAATCAAAAGCATGAAGCAGCGTGTGTGGCTGTGTGCCCGGGCCCCATAAGGCTGTCTAGAGACAGTCTCCCACTTCAGAAAGATTTGCATACAATTTTGTGAGGAAACACCTTATTCACGTCACCCCTATTCCCCAGTTTGTGTCCACTACAGGCTAAATGTGAAATCCCAGTGTCCCACCACAGGCCAGATCCTGGCCAGCAGCTAGAGCACTAGACTGACTTCAGCCATTTCCAGTTCCAGACCCATTTCAGCCATGGACACGCAAAGAAATCCTGTGGCCAGAGATTCACTTGACCTATTGCAGACTGTTTAAAAGTGCCTGACCTAAACCCATCATAAAGGCTTAGAAACAGCCAGGCACATCCACAGCCTGTTTGCTCTTGCTTCCAAAAGTGCCCTTTTCTCTCTGTTGTGATGAAATCTAGATTTGCTTAGATACAGCCACCCAAGCTCACTGAGATGAAACGCGACCCACATCTCTCTTGTGGTCCTTCATCGGGGAAATCGGAATCAATGCTGCTCCCCTTAGCTCTGCTCTGCCAAAATGACAGTCCCTTCAAGACAGGCTCCATAAATGCTATAAACTCGCTCAGGATGTCGTAGGGAGAAGGATCTCTTCCTGCTATCACAGCCCAGCCTAATGGCAGAGCGAAGGGGGAGGCACCCTCAGGTTCTGCTTCATCCCCTCCCAGCTGCCTCTGACCAAGCAAGGGCTGTGGAAATCCAAAAAAAATGGGGAATGTCTTTCTTTCCCCAGGTGTCCTATGTGGTGAATAGAGCTAACCTAAACAAAAAGAAAACAAATCAGGAGAGACTAATGAATAAAAATAACAGACTCTCTGCTTTTCTCCTTGTAATTTCCCCACCCCAGACAGCTGTAATGTGGAAAGTATTGAAATTTAAATCACACCTCAGCCTAACCTCAGCTGACAGGCTGCCGATGCAATAATCTCAGCCTGGCTATCTCCTCTTGGGGAGAACGACAAACCAACTAAAGGAAAGTGATAAATTTTCAATTTTATTTTAAAATATACCAGATGGGAGATTTTATTGGAGTCATAAATATGTCAAAAGCAATGTTGGTGTATGATTGGAGATTGCCCCCACCGAGGGAGCAGCTCTCCCTGTTTAGAAGTGCCATCAGATTCTTAATAAGAGGCTCTGGTTAGACTGCAGCAAAATAGTCTGTACATTAAACCAATTGAATTTCTATTTACCAGACACCTTTTTCTTTTCTCTGCCCCAGCTCCCCAGGTTCCAAAATGCAGGAAAAATGAGGGTGTTGAGGTCAGACTTGGAGCGTCACCAGCTTGGGTTCTCATTTTGTTGTTGGAACACGGCTCAAACGTATTTCATTTCTCACCAGTATTTGAAAACTGAATTTCACATCAGTCAGTGAAGCTTCCTTTGATTTCCTAGAATCCCAACCAGCAGATGTCAACTAAATTCAGCCTCAGATTTAAACTAAATCAAATTCAAGCCCTTAATCCTAGCCACGGGTAACCTCAAATTCTGGAAATAGTGCTTGGCCTCAGTCCCAAAATTCCATGTGAGCTAAAACCAGTTCTAAATCCCACCAGCCACTCCCAGAAATACGAGTTGCCTTTTGTAGCTTCTGCTTCTCTCCTCCTCCTACTGCTGGTGCTGCGACAGGTCATGGTAGTCTGACAGGAAGAAGCCTGGTATTTATGCTTTTTCATCATTTCAAAGGTTTCACAGACTGGCTGTCCCAGCTATGTCTTATTCTCATACCGTTAAATTCAAATCAATCAGCTCTACCACCATTGATTCCCATCACCACAGAATCTGGCTCATTGAACCTTTGACACTGAAAACCGAACGCAGGGCAAGTGAAAAATAACAATAATCTGTTATTTTATAGTTCTTCATATAAATGCTTTGCAGATTTAATCCCATAGCCATGAAACTGTAACAAGCACTACAGAGTTAATAAGAGATGTGATACATAAGGTATTACAGACCGATACTCTGCAGTTACAGCCAATCTAACACTGCAATAGCACAGCAGAGGGGAAAGCAAGAAAGAGCCACAAGCAAAAAGTGACTTTGCATATATTAATGGTCTGTGGTCTTTTTAGACTTAACTTGTTCCTCAAAGTCAATGGAGTGCTAGATGCTATTTCAGCAGTCTCTCGTACAGATTGATCATTTGCTGTAGAAGGCTTTTAAAAAACGTTCTGAACATAAAACACCATCAGATATATTTATCACAAAATATCATCCTCCTACCCACAGCCTCCAGTCCTGGACATGCCATTCACTGGTCATGAAGCAGCAGGTGCAGCAAGACAAGCCGGAGCTTTTAGCAGCTTTTTAATCTGAAGGAACAGACTGAAATAGAAGAATCACACCCATCAGTCTTCAGCTTAAAATATTTTGACTTAATGTACTACACAGTACAGCTGGCATTCCTCTGGCTTCTGCAGTGTTTTCGATGGGGACTTGTACAGTTCATCACTGACTGGCACAAGGTCAAGGGAATCTGGAGAAGTACAAAAAAGCTGGGAAAGAATTCAGCTCACAAGAAAACGCATTTGACAAAACAGAAACTCATGCTGCAGATGCACGAAAGAGGATGGCCTGGGTCTAGTCCTCCACCCTCCCTGAGAAAGCAGAAGTGGCCAGTTTCAAGTTAACTTGAAGCAAAAGTTTCCTAAAATTCTCTATAACAAGCACTGATAATGCTGGAAGAACACGGACAAAGGCAAACCCAGGAACACCGCTGCCTTCGCGGGTTAAAAGGTCTGCTAGGCCATTTCCACTATGGAACCCGTGGAACCATCTTGGGCACTCCATCTCTAAGGGTGCTCTCATGGGCTGCTGTACAGCAGTACAGTGAAGCTGTAATCTCTCCAGGGCAGAGGCTGCAGCCTGTGCAATATCTATCACAACACAGCTCCAGTTCTAATAGCAGCCCCTAAGTGTTATTGCACTACAACAATGGGTGATAACCTGGATAATGACAATAATGTATGCATCAGGAATATCTACAGTATGATTGCACAGTTTATCCAAAGCACCTAATCAAATTGCTCAGCAGCTTAACACAAACACAGACATGGAGGGAAATACTCTTAGATTAAGGAACAAATTGTGATTAGTGCAGGTATAATTGCCTTGGAAACTCCCCGTACTCGGTCAGGCCAAGGACTGGCTAGTAACATGTTCAGGCAAGTACTTCTCCTTATGAAAGATAAGCCCCAAACACTTGACTAAGAGCAGTCTGAGAAGGCAGGAATCCGCAAGCACTGCATCTTTGATCCCAGGAGGAACTGACCTCAGGCAGCTTGGTAAGCTTCAGACTTACACTAAGATGTCCCTAGGGCATTCTCCAGCTAATATGCCACACTAATAAAGTCTATTTAACTATTTGAATAAATCTGACTATTTAATAAATGACTTAACAAAGGAGACAACTCATTTAGGTATCAATGAATTAAGTTACCTGCCAAACAAGTAAGATCCCAGCAAATTAGGAGCGTTACTTCTCCTAGTTCTTCAGTTCCCAGTCTGGCTACTGGGTAAACCTGCTGTCTCACTGGAAGGCTGTCCCATTATATCACTGCAGCACACACTAACTACAGAGGTCTCAGAAGGCTACTCTATGCTCATATTTGGTAGTGACACACCATCAGCTCACAGAGAAGACCCTACTATAATCTCAAGAGATATAATGCTGCCATCCAACATAACAGTATCCCAGTCAGCACAGGATGACCTCCTTTCCAGCACATCACTGAACACCCCTCCAGAGCTGTCAGACGTCACACACACTCACTTGTGCTCTTGCTGCATGTTTGTCTGCCTTCAGGAAATTTCCCAGCATCAATTCAGATGTAGAGCTGGAGGCCTGAAAACACACATCAAGCTTTTAATCAATTAGCAGCACCAGAAACCACCTGCAAAGGTGGGGAACCAACAAAAAAGTGGTATGCAGCTCCCATAGTCCTAATAGGACCTCTCCTTTTTTGTTTCCTTGATCCTTTCTTCCTCCCCAGCACCAAGCCAGGACCTGGACCCATGAGCAGACGCAGGCTTCCCCCTGAGATACAGCAGCTACCTTATAAATTATACAGCAAATTAAAATTACTTTATCACAGTGATAACACCATCATCTGCAGTGTTTATGGGTTAATAAATTGTGTCCATGAATGAATATGTGCTGACTCATTAACTAAGCTGCAAGTGAGAGCCGTTCATCTCTCCGCAATACCCTGAAAACCAGTGTCCCTCCCCTGCCAGGGAATACATTTTCATTTTCCCTGCTTTGGAGAGGGGAGAAGGAGGGAATTATTTCCTCTTGCTCACTTCCCGCATTAGTAAAGCCCTGGAGGTTATTTAAATGGTAACTTCAAAGGAGGCATATGATCGCTCTGTTTACTGCTGTAGGAGTCTCATTTTACACTCAGATTTAAAAGCCTCTCTGACTCAGAGGCAAACAGCAGCATCACTTACAGGCTTTGGAGCTTCACAGATACAGCCACCTCAGGTGCAAGGGACCAGGAGGAAAGGGAGAGACAGAGAAAGGATTATTTTTTTTTTTAAACCATGGAATGATGGATAGGATCTCGAGGGATATAACTTACTGGGGTTTGTAGGAAGTGATAGGAAGTGGCTCCCCAGTAATAGAGAGCCTAAATACTCCAACTGGGGAGTAAGAGGTTGTTTAGTAAGGGAAAAGAATTACCAAGAGCTGTTGTGAAGCACCAGGACACTTACAGAGGGAAGAAAATCAGAGACTCTCACATACTGAGCCTCCTGCACACTTATCCACCATGCCTTTTCACCAAGTCTTGAGGGTAGAGTAAGCATTAGCTGCAATTCTCCTCCTGGGGATGGCTCTGGGTCAGGCAATGGTAAGGCTTGTTAAGTAGATTCACTAATACACAAGGAAGATGGAGTGGAAGCTGCATCGGTGATGACTCTTTGTTCTCCTAAACACCGACTTCTCAGTCTGACATTGCAGGTGGATTTGGAAGGGAGATGAGGTTTAGAGATAAGGTAAATCTCCCCCACCCTCTAGCCAGATTAGACCCAGCTGGTACAATGAGCAGTCCCAGTCACATCAGGGAGGTACAGCTCCTTAACCTAGACCCCTTCCCACTGTCTTCATGGCTGCAACAGGTTTTGGTCACTGAGAACCTACCACATTATGAAATTCAGTTGGTTAGCTTCAATGATGCTGTTTAGAGGTGTGGTGGTGTTCTTTCCCTAGAAGCAAAGGAAAAGCTCCTCCCCTCCATCTCTGCTTGAGCAACAAAGCACAGGGAAGAAGCGAGCAAGATCAAAGAAACCATCTCCCTGGAGAACTTGAGGGTAGGATTTGTAAATACGAGTGCTGCTGCAATTGGGCATATGGACTTGCCCCTGAAACTCAAGCTGGTCAAACCTCAGAAGTATGAATTTAACTAAATCTATGCATTCCTTCCCATGGGCATAACTAAAATGGAGTCTTCTGACAGAAAGCCATCTCGACAAATTTTCTGACGCATTCTCCCTAATACAGCCTACAGCAGGAAGCAGCAAAATTACATGGTAGAAATATCACCTTGTGGGAGAAATAAGCTCCAGGTAGTGCCAGCACTTACATATGGTTGAATATAACTGCTCCAAGCATATTTCAACTTCTGTCTCCATTAGGCTGGCAAATTATTGCATATATATTCATCTGACACAAAGAAAGTGGGCTCTTTGAAGGATTTTTTTCCCCTTTAAAAAAAAAAGAAAAAAAAGGTTGCTTTAATTAGAATCTACTGGCTAAAAGCCTTTTTCTTTGGAGCAATTGCATCAATTCTGTTCCATTAGCCACCATATGAAGCCAGATTAGGAAATAACTCGCTACACAGCTGAAAAAGAAAGTAAATGAGAACACTATAACAAACCCTCTGCTTAGAGGCAATCAAGCATCCAAGGGTATTGTGAAGAATGCATATCCTTATTTCTGTATTTCATTCTCTTTCAAATGATTGCACTGTACATGAAAGCACTGGACTGACAGCTACAGCTAATGCTCTGCTCTCAGAGAGGTCAGGAACCAGGGTTAGCATGTCCAGTTAGAGAAGGCAGGTGTCTTGCAAGCTCTAGAGATAACCTTCCATCCTAACAGTCCTCCCTGTAGTTCCAGAGCATCCAGTCTGGATGCCCCACAAGCAGGAATCAAAAGTTTGTGCTTTCTCCCGAGTTCATCAAGAACAGCTCCCCAAATAACCTTAGTCTCCCTAGACAAAAAATTGTATTATCAGTTCCACCCGTACCTCCACCACTTCAGTCAATACATTCAAGGGGCCACAGGAGATCAAAATCCTGCTCAAGTCCTGGATTATTAGAGCTCACAAGTGACAATGGCTGGGTCTTCAAAGTGTTCTGAACGATACTAACTAGACAATAAGGACATACTTTACAAGGCACTGTTTTTGCAAATTTTTTCCGTCAGAGAATTTATTCAGACAGATGGGAGGGCTGTGCTCTTTAAGGCTCTGTTCTAGAAGCTCAGAGATGAAAAACAAAATGTAAATTCAACAAGTGAATATTCATAAGACAAAAACTTCACAAGAGTAGTTTATATTTAGAAGCCTTTGCTTGAGAACATGCCTCCCCAAACCAGACGTTTAAACTAATGAACCATCCAGACTGACACGAGCTCTGAACCTTCTCATCACAGCAGCTCAGCAAACGAGGTCTCCTGGGAGATCTGGAGCTGACAGGAACCTTTCCCTCACAGGCAGCAACGGAGCCAGCTCTAGATCTACCACTGCAGCCTAAATCTCATCTGTTTTATCTTGTTCTCTCCTCCCAATTTACCACGTTAGTAACATCACGTTTCTCACGTGTGACTTGCCCCTTGTAGAGAAGGGGAAAAGGTGATTTTGACTGACCAGTTTTCTTCTGTACACAGCTCCATTCTCCCAGCTCACAGTCACAGTCACAGAAAAGTGTTTCCTGGTTGTGCCACTCCTTCCTTAGCTGAAACAGCACTGGGTATTCACGCCTCCCCAGTTAAACCCCTTGCGTTTCTTCCAAGTCTTCAGAAAAGCAGCAGAAACATGTTTCACCCTGACCCGAGTGAGGCGCGAGACAAAGCCAGACAAGGCAAAGCAGCCCAGTGAAAGGAAGATTCTGATTGTGGAGAGGGGAGAATTTAGGATCCTGAGAAAGAAATTTTCCATGACGGTATTATTTACTATGCAGTCTCTGTCGACAATGCACCCAGAGAGGGCTCATTAGTATGCTGGGAGTCAGTTTCTACACTCATACAGTTAAATTATGTAAGACTGTAGGGATAGGGATTTTAATATTGGGTCATTTCATTTTGTTAATAAATCTGCAACAAAATTAAGTATTTTGACATAAATACGTGTCAAGACTGCACCTTTACACTACAAGCAGACTACCCCTTTACGCTTAAGGATGGTTAAAAATCACACTTTCATTAAATTGATAACTTCTGCCTCAGGGAAGAAGCCCAGTCAAAAGGTTGTTTCTGGCTCCCGCACTCAGTCACGTCATCCATTCTCTTTTATCTACTCCACCTTTCCCGTGCATTTTTGGACTACCTCACCATGCAATCAAACTCAGAAGACTACACAAGACCTTTGCCACCCTGTCTAGGTATGTATTTCCTGCTTGCGTTCTTAAAGGCCGGAGCCTGAGGAAGAACAATGAAAGTAAGATTCAGCTACAATATCTATACTATTTTAGGCAGCACACCTCAGAGATATCACAAGGATATTTTAATAATAAAAAAGCTAACAAGGACTTACTATTTCCAACTCCTAATCCTCTTAAACACACCCAAAACTATCATTGTAGGTAGATGACTTAACCGAATGATGCCTGTAGGTTTCTATTCAGATCACAGTATATTTCCTGGACACTGCTGACACATAGGCTACGACCAGCCCCTTTTCCAGGCAGCCCTCACAAATGACCTGCTCAAGAACTCCACCTTTCTTCTATCATCCTCATCACTGAGGCACCCGAGTATCTTTCACTAGCATGTTAACCAACCATGAGACAGAGTAGCTGTCACACACAGAGTCTATCCCAGAGCCTGGAAAAGGAACCTAGATTATCATCTGGATCCAGGCTCAGTTCTCCCACCTCATCCCCAAGATGCCTTCAGATCTCTCAAGATGTGAAAAAGCACTGATCCTGCAGAGTGAAATATTGGATTTGAGGAATTTACTACAAGAGAACTGAGGTCAAATTGAGATTTCTTATCATTAAGCAAAAGTAGCAGCAGTGATGGAAAGTAACAAAAGGGCTCCTTTAAGTGGCAGGACTGACATTTTTGTGATTTGAAACTCTCTCATTGTTAGGATTTTAAAGTGCTGATATTTTATCATCAAATTGGAACCCAGCTGGTAAGTATGGTAAGTATCAATGATATGAGAAACTCAGCAGAGAAATAGTGACCCCATTTATATGTGAAAGAGCATTTCCATTTTAGCTAAAGAAATGTGCTTTTTCAGTCTTGTATTGCATCGCAGGAGTTCCTCTTTGATTTTTCTTATGAGACACCCCATGCAGATTCCTCTGTGAAGCTGTACTGCAGGACTGGGGATACTGGATAAGCTGAGGAAAAGCTGCAGAGCCAGTTTCAGCTTCCCTACAGACTGATAACCCGTGACCACATCTCTAACTGTGCAGGCTGCAGATGAAGTCCTGGCTACAGCAAATTCAGTGACTACATTTTCATTAATTTCACGGGGGCTAAAACTTTCCTCCGAAGCTTTGGTCCTACAAAACAGTTGATCCAGTTGTGAAGTACCTACTACTAGATTAAATACATCAAAATCACAATGCAAACTGAACTGAGACAAACAGGCCTGATATTAGTTCAGGGCATAGGTGTGATGAAGTTAGTGCTGTCTGTCCTCTGTGACCAGTATCAACAGCACATAACGTATTGAGCCTAGTTCAACAGACATGACATTGTGTGTCTCATTCACATTAAACAAATACTGCCTAGTAATTCAGCAACACCTGAATAGTTTTTAATATCCATGAACCTCTGTCTGTGCTCTTATCAAGAGAAAGTTGTAAGAGCACCTCTGTCAGAGGACTGAACAATTCAGTTTCATGCCCTAAGGCCTGGATGCTGATCTCCACCACACCTCCTCATCTGCTGTGTCTGAGAACAGCCTTTCCCAAAGGCTGTCACGGTCAACTTGAAGTCGATTTTTGCTTTTTGTCTTTGATGTCCCTCTCTCTTTATTCTGCTGGTGCTTCAGCATTAGGGGAACCCACTTCTTCAACATTGTCTTGGGCTGTAATCCACTGTAGGTTCTGCTACAGCATCACTGAACTCAACTACCAAAGAGCATTATTAGTAAAAACTAAGTTCAGAATCTGTCTGCACTGCCGAGCACATTTGACACCCCTTTTCTTGTTGCATGGCACTGAATCAGGACATAACAGGACAAAACAAAAACAAGAGTGCAGTAAGTGTTGGTAGGTGGTAGCACAGTTTAACTAAAACTTGAACGTTTAGACAGCAATTGTCCATGAAATGCTGTGTGATACTCAGTCTCAAGGAGGACCTTGGAATTCCTTCTGCAGCCATTTACATGAGAAAAGGAAGTTTATGCAACTTCAAAAGGAGCAAGCACCACATGAATGACTCCATGCAAGGCAAGAGCTAACTCCAGCAAGAGTCACAGGAGAGGCCAGGATTGACAAGACTATGTCAGAGTTAGGATACATTGAGGAAGACACAGAAACCAAATCCTGCTTGTTATGCCCATGAAAACCTGGAGAAATGAAAAGGCTGCACTATCCACGATGGGATACTAGATTTGGAAACAGACCAGATGCAGTGCATATAGAGCTGTTTCCTGTAAGGAGGGAGATAACCCTCAAACTGAAAGCAGGACTAGCAGAAAGAGATGCAATGACAAAACAAACCCCAGAATAAGGCAAGCCTGTCCAGGCATCACTGCCAAGCTCAGCAAGTCTGTTGCAGAGTATACCTGCACTTCATCTGGCTTCAAATTGTTCCTTTTGCAGGCAATAAAATTACTGCACAAATCCCAGAGAATAAACTGAGTTAACACCCCATTAAATACAACAGACTTTCAATTCAAGGTAAGGACGTGCCCAGATTAAGCTGCCCCGGCAGAAGCTGGCCCTCGGGTAACATACATCGGTTCTACTGACTTACGGTAAGACAAGGGGAAAAAAACAAACCGCTGAGATGCTGGAGAGTGAATTCCATCAGGAAGAATTTCTACAAGGTAAGAAAGGGTATGTTCTTTGAAGCATGCTTAAACAGCACAACATACTCTGCCATAATCATTGTGTCTACTGTTGAACATATACCCTAAAGGAGACAGCCAGGAATTTGCTATATCGTGTATTTTCTGCCAGTGAGGCGATCTTGCCCCTCTCCCTAACCCCCAAAACAGCACAGCCTTGACTTTATACCTGCAGTTCGATTTGTCAGTATCTGGTTTGGAAACTGGTACCAGAAAGAATGGCATTGCTACTGGGTTGATTTGTTGCTCCCATTTCACAAAAGACAAGACAACTGAAAACACCTATTTCCATAGTTTTGCCTTTTCTAAACACTTCAGCTGCAGCAGTTGTGGACCTCTTCCAATTCACCCAGTGACATTCATTGAGAAAAAGCTTTTCTATGGGGAAAAAAGCTTTGGTGGTAGAGGCACTTGGTTGGTGTTAGCTCGTTTTAGGCTGAAACAGCTTAGCACAAAGGGAGAGGGCAAGAGAGTGAAAGAAAAGCAGGACAGGAAAACACACAGATAAGGGCCACAGCGTGAAGACAGGAGTTAGATTTAGACTTCCATGTAGTTACTGATAACTTTAGATGCTGAACAGGGGGTGGTTCTCCACAGTTTGTGCTCCTGCATCATTTCAGTGTACAGTTTCATGGAGCAGTGAGCCGAAATGCAAGAAAGGTATCTCCAGAAAGGAGTTCCTGCTTTTCCTTCCTCTCTCTACTCTCAAACACTAGCGCTTGCCAAATCTCTACATGAGCTCAGCCAATTCACAACACATACTGAAAACTTTCAGCAAGAGAAAAAGCCAGGTAGTTTTCTACTATTTTGATGAGTTGAGTGAGTTTGGAGCTCACAGTTGGGCAGGGATGCTCTTGGCTGGAGCAAGATCCTAGTGAAGCTGGTACCACCATGCTGTGTAGGCTCTAGCTCCAGAGAGCTGGCAGTGCTGTTGAAGTGTGAAGCTGCTGCAGGCTCTTGAAATGAAAACCGGCTCTGCAAAGACACAAACCCATGTAAATACCAACAGTTGCAAAGCTTCCATCACATGGATTTATGTATTCACAGCTCCTGCTAGTTAGGAAGCTAGAGAAGTCAGCTGTGCTCATTTTACATATCAGCCAACACATGGAATTAGCTTTACCCAACTGGAATCCTCCATCACAGCCATCCTTGCTGTCAGAGCTTCAGAGACATGCAAACCTGCAAACCGAGTTCATGTTTTATTTGCTGTACTGGCATTTCCTTGTAACACAAGAATACCTGCTGTACCTGCTTCCACCCTGAGCAGCCCTCCAAGCATGGTAGGAAAAGGAAAATGTACTTGCATGAAATGAAGAAACAAAATAACTATTAAAAAACAAAACCAAACCAAACAACCAACGAACTCAACACCAGAACCCCCCACACACCCAGAAAACAAAAGCCAAGAAACTACCATCTGCCTAGAACAAAACCAGGGAATTGACTTAAGTTTCCACATGCAGAAGCTCTCTGGCTCTGGCTCCCCCTAACAGCCTTTTCCACTGATTTTGAGATACCAAGATTTCTCATTAGAGGGCACTGCTTCCCCCAGTAGAAAATAGGTTCTTTTCCTTCTGTGGATAGATGTTTCAGACATCTGGAAATGCACATTTACCACGTAACTGTGAAGTCTTGAAACTAGGGTGCAGCTGGAATTCCATTTTCACATTTGCTCCTCTTTCTGCTGAAAAGCACTTCAAGAATGTATGGAATTTTCAGGTCCGAATCCAAACTTACTTGAGCTAAAAGCTCAACCATCCCTGCACTGCCAGGAGGTGAACATTAACCTCGAGAGTAAATGAAATCCTGTTCTTGTATCCTTTTATTCTGCTGTCTTTCAGATTTTTAACAGGGTGAGGGCAGAGGGCAATTCTTACCTTTCTGGAAAAAAAGATTGTCACCAGAATGTGACTGTGCATTTACACATGCCAGGGCCACTCATTAATGCTAATAGCAGGCAAAAAATGACACCCTTCCCTCCTGCATATCAAGTCCACATCATACACCTGAAAGCCACATGCCAGTAACACAAGCCCCATTTCTTCTGCCGGAGCCGAGGCTCTGCTTCTGTAGATTGTTCTAGAAGAACCAAAACCTTTTGAGGACAATGTCAACGCCCTCCATAAGCCACACTTACACACAAGGCAGCAGCACGTGTGCTGCTGTTTCAGCACACACACAACACCGATGCTAAAAAAGCCACAATCCTTTCTGGGAAAGGCATCAGATGAGTTTTCCAGAGCTTTTCACCTCCTGGACTCAGCCATCCGGCCAGCTCGCACTGCTGCTCAGCTTCCTGCATCTCCTCCCCCGTCCAAACGGTTTACTTTTCTTCCTCCAATGTTAAAAGACACAAAAACAACTTGAGCAGGAATCTGAAGTGTCATAGAGGAAAAGAAACATCCTCTGAGAAGACTTAGAATACTAACACAGTTTTTAACATCCAATTTGAAGGGTGAGGGGTTGAAACAATATGTTAATAGGCCTAAAATTTCAGCTTGGGATTCCTCTGCAAGTGTCCTGGGCTTAAGCAATATTATTTCATATAAATTAGATGAGGGAATTCTCTCTTGACTAACGCTGGAACAGATTTAATAAAACTAAAACTGCCCATCTGAGATAGAAAGAGAAATCCCATGGTATTATTACTCCAGATTGAAAAATAGACCTCTTTCTGATTCTCAGCCAGGCAGGTATTTGGTTGATGTGATTCTTTACTCAATTCAAGGTAGTCAGATGGGTATCTAGTAACCAAAGATTTGGACAGGCAGAACTCCTTATACATAAGCATTTAAGAACAAAAAGATCAGATGGGTTTCAATGCATAGACACACTTCTAGGGAGAAATGAGAATGACTTGCAGAGCATGAGTGAGCAAAGCTACAAACCTGAAACAGTAGCATTTAACAGCTTCAGGAGATGAAGCATTTCATCAACAGGAAAAGAGACAGCAGAGCATCTCAGAATCCTCCTGTATCTTAGAATAACTCTTAACAACAGCATGCACACCATTACAATTTAATATCAGCACAACCCAGTCACATACAATTTGGGGTGCAGGGCCAGCTAAAATCAGCACCAGGACCCTACTGCCAGGCCTGAGTGCAGAGATGCACGTAAGGAATGAATTCTAACAAATTGCTTAAGAATTTATGCTAACAATATTAAAATTGTTAACAAGTCTGTAAGAGTTCTTTGTAATTCCATTTATTTACTTTTGCTAAAGCTTACATTTTATAAGCAGTAGGTTTTGTGACCACCTGGAATCTTTTCCAGTTATCAGCAGGAGAATCACGTATTTTTGGTTTATTAAAACCATAGAGCTTCTCAACCCTTTAATCAAAGCTTTCCTTTGCACGTGCCACAAACAACCTAACAAATCAGCGAGATGTACTGCTACCCAAGTTCCTTGGAGATCCACCAGGTCTAATGTAAAACAACCTTCCGAACTGCAGAAACCCTAATTTGTGCCACGTTCCCAATATGAACTGCTGGAGCCCACAGAATCCCACTCTACTACTGCCCGTGTTAAAAAGAGAATATATGCTCTTTCCCTGAAGCATGCAAGAAGTTTAGCTACACAGAAGAGTTTCTGATGTGAAGCATTTACACATACTTGTAGGAGGACGGGGGCTTAATTTCAGATGACATAAACCTGATGATAAAGACACAGCATGAAGGAGACAAAGAGTATTCAAAATAGAACAACATACCTGGTTAATAAAACACAATGGCTTCAAAATCCCATTAATGGGCTAACTGGGTACACTGGTTTCAGCACTTAAGTGCATTCTCAGTAAAGTAAGTATCGCCAGTTACTTTTTGAATACTGGCCTCCTCAGGATTTTTGCTTTAAAGGGGGCATTACTATTTTTTCTTTTTATTTCTGATCCACAGTACTGATGTGGCAAGTAATTTGGGGAGTTAATATTTACGAGTGTAAGTCTAGTCAACTCACTGGAACCATTCACAAGCAGAAAGTTGACCTCATGTTCAAGCGCTTCAGGACCTAAAACCTAGTTGTAGCCATTTCCACACGATCCAATTCTCCACTCAACTGAGCAGGCAAGCCCTTCTCTTGCATTCTCCCTCTGCTTCTCCATCCCTACGCAGATCACCTCTAATATTCAACACTTCCTGAAGCAATTAGCAGAACTGATGGCATTTCAGCATTATTTCCCTTAATAAGAGACATATGCAAATGGAACCTGGATAGTTTAAAAGAAACATTGATTTTCAAAGCTACAGAGCTGTCTGAACCCTGTGGTGTGGCTACAGACAGACAAACCCACAAAAACCCTGTGTTGCGTGTGTCCTCATTCTGGGGTGGAGCCCAAGTCAAAAATGGAAATGAGATAGTAGCAGATCATTCATCCCTACTCTCCCAAAATACCTTTGAAATAGAGAGCAGACGCTAGCGATGGCTGGGCGATACCCACCGCTGGCATCACACCTCTCTTCTCCACTGTTTTCCTAAGTTCTAAAACTTCAGAGTAGGTAGCCACATCCTTTCATGTCTACTGTGATTTGTACAGCCACTTTTTCCTCCTGCTGCCTTCCCGAGTTCTGCTGTGAAATACCCTAGCTGCATCAGCTCGCCACGACTTGGTCAAAAACTTGAACAGGTCTCTAGGCCAGTAATAATACAGGCTCCAGCTCTTAGATCTTCAGGTACACAAGCCATCAGTCTCTACACACAATACAAATATATACAATTAAAAAAGCCAAACCCCCACAGCATACAAATTACAAGTTTATTCATATAAACCATAAATCAGCTTTATATAAATGGTAGCCCTTGTATTACATAATGGATGTGGATATTTTACCACATTCCAAAATGGTACAGTGCATACAAAATCCAGGAGATTTTGCAATTAAGATGGCAAGTGATGAATATATTGAAAGAAATGGATAAAGAAACCCTCATTACTATAAGCAATGAGAAAAAAAAGAAGCAGCAAAACTATTCTGGGTTTCACAAGAAGAGAAATTCTAAGGTGGAAGATGGGACTGAGTGTAGTTTTTCAGATTCAAATACATTATCAACAGGAATTTCTCCGAGGAAAGAGAAAGTGATTTTTTCCTTTCAGAAGTACCCAGAGCCCTCAAATCCCCCTAATTTCCCTTAAATTATTAACCATCAGTCCAATTGACCAGCAGCAGCATAAAACAGGGGCTAACAACGAAAAACAGAGCAGCACTGTTTCACTACACCACCTTGTCTGAAACTGAGCTCGACTGAGCACCACCTGCTCCTGACGCCACATACAGCACCGCAGCTTAGAAAGCACAAGATTTTTGTCTAAATAGTGAACTTCTTGAAGCTTTGCTCTTGGGTTTTTTTTTCCTCCAGGTGTGTACCTGATTCACTATTACCTTCTCCAGCTCTGGAGTAGCCAGTGTCACTTGGCAGCTATTCTCCTGTCAGAGTTGCCTACAATGGCTTTTTCATTTTTGTGTCTGTCATTTCCCAACGTGGGTTTTACAGAATCCCCAAAGCACTGTACATCTCACAGTGCAGTCTGTCCCAGCTAGGAGACAGCAACTGAACCAAGCCTGTTGGTATACACAGGAAGACCAGGCATTAATTTGGCAATCAATCAAGATATATGGCCACAAAAGAAACAAACATATGGTTGCTTCCAGCACTGTGACCTGAGAAAGAGCACCAGTGCAGGCAGAACTCATCCAGACTCCTCCACAGTACCAATTCCACATGGCTACAGTTTGGCTCCATCCTCAGCAAGCAGGAGGGAAGATGCATGATAAAAAACTAATAGGGGAAGAGAAAACCAAGTGTAGGGCAATAGGTAGGATACAGAAGGTTCTTCTAGGAAGAGAAATTAAGCATGGTGGGAAATTAGGAAGGACAAAGGAAAACAAGGATGTCAAAAAAGGGCTGCGGGAGAGACAACCTTTTTTGAACTACTCAAGTTGGGGAACAAAGATGACAGGAACAGCCTTGATGACAAACAGCTATAGCCAAAGAACACAAAAGTTTTCATCACTGTAAAAAATACTTCCCTAAGCTTTTTCAGAGAGATATGCTTACGATGGAGTGGGAAGGGACACATCATTTCTTTCCTATGGTTAATGTGGAGTTGCCAAAATCTCTCAGACAAGGCAGCAATGCTATTAACAGTTCTTTCTTGAACATGCAGTTAAAATTGAATCAGAATGGATTCAATGTTGAACAATTTTAATGAAGCAAGTGTCAAACAAGCACATCAACTTCTTAAAAACAAAGGAAATCCAAAGTTTAATTACAAAATCATTGTACAGAAAACTTGGCATCAACAATTCCAAACACATTAATCCAGCAAATGGATTCTCTTTTCATATATTTCTCTTAACGTTTCTTTGAGTGGCAAAAGCATTTTATTCTGCTCTTCTCCTCGACACCCACTTCATCTCTTACTTTTGTTTTAATCAGCCAACACAGAAAAATGTAAACTGAAGTGACACTCAGAAAACACTGGAAAGAAAAAAAATCCATTTTTATAGGGTTAATAAGTGTAAATAAGAAGCTTCTTAGTTGGACAAAACTTCATCTGTCATGTCATCAGTGAGCAAGAAATTATTCTTTCCTGAAACGCTCTCAGATGGGTATACCACCTGCCCTCCCTCCTCCTGGGAAAAGGCAAAAGACTTGTCAGCCCTCAGCTAATAACATCACCTGAAACTTCCTAGCCCGTTTCATTTGCCTGCTCTTCAACAGAATGATGAGTTAGCAGTATGTCTGAGCTGAGAGCTGCATTGAATTTATGTAAGCAGGGGCAGCCTGCAGCCACCTGAACAGTATGTGTATGTCACAGCCTGGAATTGCATCCTACCATCACATCACATCACAATTTCTGGAGCCTTCATGAGATACAACTCCAGGTATTAGGTATGATACCACAGACTGAACTTTGGAGTTTTGTAACTCAGCTTTTGGCTATGCAGTGCATTTTGGCCACTTGAATAAAATTCAAATATCAGCAATTCTGAAAAAAACCCAAGATACACAGATGAGATAAAGGTATCGGTGCTTCTTCTGGAGACGTTATTAACCTGCAGGATTTGCCCCCTGCACAGCCGTTGTTACAGAATCCACTAAAGAAGTTCATGCCAACATCAGTTGGTCTCATTCATGCTAGGGGAGATGGAGGTCAGTGCAGCAAACTGAGGTTCCTTTTTGTGAAGTCTTGAAAATGACACCGAAGACAAGAGAAAGGAGTTTCCTCCCTGAAGGAAGACTTGAATTCCCACGGAAATCCTTGCTGCTTGGCTACAGCAATAAGCCCATGAGTATGTGGAGACCTGACACACAAGGTGTTGACCTGGAGAAGGCTTCAGAAAGCATGAAGTCCATGTGTACAGCGTGAGAAAAGAAGAAACTGCTTTTTAATCTTCAAATACTTGTGTTACAGATACATTAAAGCGATGCTGACTGCAATGCACTCCAGTGATGAAAGCAATCTCCGATTTATAACAGGAAATGATTAAAAAGATTTCTTAAGGATGAGCAAGGAGATTGTCACATGGGAG
>VZTM01042344.1:469028-485680 GCA_013400555.1 Jacana jacana
TTGACCCATTTTCTTCTCAAGCAAGCCATAAGCTTCTGCTGCTGCAGAAATTTGGTACCTCGAAACAGCAACTCAAGGTGCTAACTTGGAAGGTTTACCCAGGTCTCAAGCTATTTCTGAGTTGTACCTTGAAAGTTACTTACCAAAAAATAATGCTCTGCTTTGAAAATTTTCAAAGTAAAGAATTCACAAGTTGAAACTTGTAACACACCAGATACTTAAAGGTTCAATTACACTGACTTGCATCCAATTGATCTATTCAACGTTACAAAACAGATCTGTTTCAAGTGTACCCTACATTCCCACTTTATCTTAGATCATAAGCCCAAGAGTTACTAAATTTAGTTTTCATCATACTAATGTTAGGATGAGACCCAGATATTTCTAACTTTGGATCAAAAACTGCATAGGAAGAGGAAGAATTCATACTCTAAACCTCTGATTAGGGTCTTCAACTGGCATAAAGTGCTTTTTATTGACTTCACTAGAAGCTTCTGTCTTGACCTGAAAGTCTACCCACCAATGTAAGGGTAGAATGAAAATGCTTACCTCATGATCATGAGCTTGCTGTCTTGCTCCATCTGAAAAAGAAAAAGCAGACAAGAAATACTCCCAAACGTGTAAGATTTGAGAAAACAAGAACTAACAAATTAAAGCAGTTTCACAACCATAATTACAGAATTCTAGACAGAAAGCCTGTGTGGTTTTCCCACTAGGTCACACAGAAGTTGTGTCTGACTTGGATGCTTTCAATGTCCACCCTCCAACACAATATAGAGACACCAAAATTTACACAAATCTAATCACTTTACACACAGCTGATGCAAAAGCCATAAAAAAGAACACATTCACGTTTTAAGAAGTCTTTAAAACAAAGGCTTCAAATGAGTGTCAGGCTACACAGCTAGCTGGGAACCTTCTGTTGTTCTAGCTAGGTACAATGTTTTTATCCTGTTCAATACCTTGTCTGTGTGATTTGCCTTTTTGTCTGTCCTGTGCTTTTCTGCTAAAGACTTTGTAGGCCTCAGTCTTCTGATACTGCTCCAGCTCCCGCATATAACGCTCCTTATCTCTATCTGCTTCATCAAGGTATCGCTGAAACAAAAAAGTCCAAGAGTTTCAGGGAGTTTCCCTCCTTCAGGAGGGAAGAAAAACAACTTGTCAGATGAAGTGCTGATCCATTTCACCTATGCGAACAGGAGAGGAGCGAAGAAGCAATGAGAATGTATGTGAGATGCAGAGACATAAGATTTCTGGATCAAAATACTGTATTCTGGTGTCCAGTTTTCTTTTAAATCCAATTCACTGTGCTGTTGACTCCTTTTATTAGGCCAAGTAGTAACTTGCTACTAAGCTACTCGACTGAGTATTACCCACACATTGTAGGCCAAATACTGGAGAACTGCCTTTGTACAGGCGGGATTACGTGCCGCCGAACAAGAACATCGTAACAGATCGTGTTTGAGGGTTCAGATCTGTAGCAGTTTTCACACCCTCCCCCCAGACAAAAAGTACCACCATTCTACAATCACACACTTTGCCCATCTAAGAGGTGAACAAACCAGCATGCCTACTGGCAAAGAGTAGTATATAGATAAAAAAAAAGAGAAAAAGTTTATATCAATTTAAGCTATCTGCACTTAGTTTTAAAGAAACCCTTTTTCTAGCATGAAGGTATCTTGATGCATCTGTGTAACAGAGTTACCTTACCCAGAGAACTCTTTAGGGGAGCTGGTGAACTGAAAGCCATTTAAGGAGTGGTCACAACACTGAACTAATGGGGTTCTTTCAAGAAAAATGTTGCCTTCCCAATTTTTTGCCCCAATGAGTTTAAAATTCACCGGAAGTATTAAATCAGCGTGAACTGCAGTCGCTAACATTCCGGATTGGAGTGCAAATTTGGTGATGCTGGGTTTGTCTTCCTTTCAGACACTGTCTTTTCCCAGAAGACATTTACTACTTTCCCATCTCCAGCCATGTGTGCTGAAAGAGCGCAGCAGCCAAGCTGAAAACCATGGATGGGTGGGTTTGAATTACTGAGTTCTGCTGCATGACCTGGAAGAAGATGTCCTAGGTTTTCTAGTGCAGATCTACACAACCCATCAGGTACTTCCCCATACAGAGGAAATGATTATTAGGGTGTTTGCTTCAAGAGTGTAGCAACTGCCTTTTTCTGGGGCAGGGCTCACTATTTGGTCAGTCCAGTGAGCAGAACTGACCTGTCCTTATGCTCACCAAATACAAAGGGAAGTAGCAAGACTACAAGGCTGGAACTGGGGAAAGGTGAGATTTTCCCTCTGATGTGGATATCACAGAATCAGATTGTTAATGTTGCTAAACGTCAGCCATATCAGCCATGCTTTTCCCCTGCATCAGGGGACACTAAACTGCAAAGCAGTAGCACGCTCTGATGCCACTGCTTGCTTTAGGAGAATGACTTCATAGTTGGCATTTAAGCACAACCAAAATGGCTCCACTTCAGCAAGAATTTTGGGTGGTCATACTAGAGATGTGGGTTCTGAAGCAGCAGTGGCCTTCACTGCCTTAATAAAAAAGGGAAAGGAGAAACTGAAGGGAAGGAAGTGCTCCATGGTCCTTCCCTGAACCACTATACATTAGACTCACAGCTTTACCCAAAAAAGCATATACTCCCTGGTGATAGAAAAGAGATTTGAACTCAATCTCCTTTTTTCTAGGTCAAAATTCTGTCTCAGAAGTGACAAGAATATTTTAAGACATTCTGCCCCTCTACCCCTTGCCCTTTTCTTTCCCTTCCTCTTACAGCAGACTTGAACATCATTTTCACTATACACATTACCACGTCAACTGCTATGTTTTGACACCTATTACCTGGGTTATTTGGTTAAAATGCTATGCCTATCCACCATTTTATAACACCTCTGTACAACTTCTATTCTACAAGCTTAGTGGAAAGCAACAAAAGGAACCCTTGTTTTTGCATAATCCCATTTTCCATTCAGCCATCATAAAAACTTTTGAAAAAGTATTTTCAAAAGCCTGAACATCCTGATAAATTCATATGACAGCATCAAGCTGCACTGTGGTTTAACTACGACTGCAAAGGCCACAGCAGTCCCAATTAGAAGACATCACATTCTGAGCAAACGGTGGGGAAAAAAAACCCAAACCACAAAATTCTTCTCCTGAGGTCATGTGTGTGGAAACTAGAACACGTAACTCCCCCTGTCCCATCCATCATGCAGATCTGAACTTTCTTTCTATACTTCAAAAAACTGCCTAAAGATTTATTCTTCTGAACTGTCTCCTTCTTAGTCTACGAGAGCAGACGGTTATACACGCTGAAGAATTTGTAAAAGAGAATGGCAAAATCAATCCTTCTCCTCAGCCACAGTGACTAAATGCCTGCCCCATCCCTCCAATGGCTCCAGCCTTGGAAACTGGTAGGTCTGAGCTGTATCTTACATACAGCAGTTACAGTCAGATGAGTCGCATAAACTATGGGATGTCTCGCTTGAGCGCTATTCCCTGCTCTGAGTGTAATCCTGCACTATCTAGAGGATACACAGTTCTCCTCAAGTCACACCTGGCTGGGATGCTACAGCCCTACCAGGATTCATTACATGAATTCTGGAGGACCCGTGCCATCATACACAACTTTCATCAAAAGCCTATGTTAACTTCCTTACTGAACAACAATATTCCCATTTAACAGCAATCACAATCCAACAAGGAAAAGGGAGTTTAATGGTACCCGTTTCTCCTCAGGAGGCAGTTTACTCCATTCATTGCCCAGCATCCTGGTGATCTCTGGGAAAGGAACTTCAGGCCTCTTCGCTCGAAGCTGCTCCCTACGCTCATTCATGAATCGCACATACCCTGTGAGGGGGGATTTGGGGGCATTGGTGTCCCTAAGGGGTTTCTTCCTCTTCCTCCCTTTGGCCCAGCCTCCTCGTTTAGTTCTCTGCTGCTGCAAAATGAAAACGGAAGAAAATTCAGATTGAGGGCAAAGAATTACCACCTCTGGAAGGAATAAATATTCAGGTCTCAAACATTTTCATCAGGAACATGGTGTTGCAATACACCCTCTCCGGGGATCTAAGTTTCAAACCTCACTTTGGAGAAATCCTGACTTCCCTTTAAGTCAAGCCAAAGAAGTCTCATTGTGAAAAGTTGTTTGCAGGAACTTCTGGTCAACAGGGACAATAAAGTAGCATTTGCATCAACTACTGATTGTAAAACCATGAGAAGACTGACAGCCCATGAAATTATCATCCTAGGTACTGCAACTGCAAATATTTCTTTTGTTAGTTGTTTGTTCAGTTGTTTGGGGATTTTTGTGAGTTATTCTCACCCTCACATACCCTCCCCTGGTCATTTGCCTCAATATCACATTTGGAGAGATTGTGGGGTTTGTAACAATTGTTAAGTAGTAATTTTGCCCCTTCCAAATCTTTCACTTTCATGCATTATGTGCCCAAAATGTGGATGAAAGAACAATATATAGGCTTTTCTACCCTAATCTACTGGATAGGATTTCTTTCTCACTGATCACCTCCAAGAGAGATATGAACAAACTCTAAAGAAGGGACCATTGCAAGATTGGCCTGTGGCACACTGAGCTCACAGGAACAACATAATTACTGCTCGTCCTCCTGGCTCCATACTACTGCTACAGCCTAAGAGAACAGTGTTGTCCAGAGGATGCTGTGTACATACAACTGTTTCAGTACTTCTAAACTCTCCCCAAATCAACATGTTCCTGCCAACATATTAGCTTTAGTCTCCTTTCTGGAGTTTTAGTACTTCCCTAAACAAGGACCTTGCAGCTGAAAAACTACAATAAGGAATAGCAAACGCACCTATCAAAAAAACCAAAACCATTTTCATGTCAAACTTGAGTTCCTTCTTGATTTAGTCACCAAAAATCAGTGTGTCATGGTACACAAGGTACAGTCTAAAGTATTAAGCACAATGTTTTCACAGACAAGCGTTACTCCCAGGAGTACAATGGTTTCACTTTCCTGACTCACAAGAGGTAAGCTGTGGTAGCTGAATAGTCTTCAGGAAAAGAGTGAATGCAGTACGAGTCTGTGGGCCCTGCTGGTTGAGCTAGAGACACGTGTGCTGTTCTCTGTATATTATGACCACCAGCTCTCCTTGGCTATCTGTGTGCAGTCGGGCAACACAGGAGAAAACTAGAGGGAATCAAAAGATGAAAATGGCAAATGGATGAAAATTTGTGATGCTATCCAAAAAAAAGCCCCAACAGTGTAGGTGAGAAACTACAACGAAAAAAACTCCGTGCTTTTTCTTCATTGAGAAGTCACTACTATTTCATCTCACCTCCTCCTCAGGCTTCTGCTCAGTGTTTTCAGCAGTATTAGAGGGCTCATTTTGCAGCTGCTGAACCTGCGACAAATCCTCCACCAAATCTGGGTTATTCACAGACTGTGAAGTTCCACCACTGAATGAAGTCTCAGAATGAGCTAATCTGAAAAAGCACATAATAGCAAAAGAAAAAAAATGTAATCATCATATTGCTAAATCACTTCCTTCCTAATCTTCTAAAGCATGCAAAAATGTTGCAAATATATTCAGTTCTTATAGTAGCAAGAAAAAAGAAAACACTTTTTTTAAAAGTCATCTTTTAAGAACTTGCTGTTCCATCCAAGCAACTGCTGTAGCTACCAGTTACTATGGACTTCCAAAGACACTTTGATTTTTAAAGTGCTATTTTCTTTCTTTTTTAGTCAAGCTTTTGATTATACAAACAACTGTCAAGCAAGTAAACATTTGGATCAGAAATCAGAACACATGAATCTACACTGCTTCAAAAATACCCTAAGGAATTTGAAATAGACTCATCTTCTACTAGCATACACCTGCCTGGATGCATTTCCTCCATTTCCCCCCAAGTACACCCGTGTGTGACCTTGGATTGAGCTTCACTGACCACACTCTCCTGTTGATACCTGTGGGTATGTGAAACACAAACACGAGTAGCTCCCAAGAGGCCCCTGAAGGGCCACTATTGATGGAGCTCTTGCAGCAAAAATAAATCAACCTTACCCCAAGACAGAGCAAGCTGCCTGAAGGCGGGGAGGTAGTGGGGGGTGGAAAGCAGGCACGCAGGAATATTTCTGAAGGTAGATAGAGATAAGCATGCATTTTTTACTATCGGGTTGTTGCTGTCTCATCACTGCACTCTGTGGGCAAATTAATACAAAATTTTTGGGATTCAGATTCATGGAATTGTCAGAGTTGGAAGGGACCCCAAGAGATCATCCAGTCCAACTCCCCTGCTNTCTTTTGAACTGGGGAGCCCAGAACTGGAGGCAGTATTGCAGTTGTGGCCTCCCCAGTGCGAGCAAAGGGGGAGAATGACCTCCCTCCACCTACTGGCCACACTCTTCCCTACATAACCCAGGATTCCATTGGCCCTCTTGGCCACAAGGGCACATTGCTGGCTCATGGACAGTTGACTGTCTACCAGAATCCCCAAATTCTCCTCAGAAGTGCTTTCCAGCAGGTCCATCCCTAACCTATATCAGTGCCCAGAACTCTTACTCCCCAGGCGCAGAACCCTACACTTGCCCTTCTTGAACCTCATGAGGTTCTTCTCTGCCCAGCTCTCCAGCCTGTCCAGGCCATGCTGGATGGGGGCACAGCCCTCTGGAGTGTCAGCCAGCCCTACCAGTTTGGTATCATCAGCAAACTTGCTGAGGATACACTCAGTCCCCTTGTCCAGGTCATTAATGAATACATTTAACAAGACTGGACTGAGAACTGACCCTTGCGGGACACCACTGGTTGCAGGCCTCCAACTTGACCCTGCTCATTACAATCCTCTGAATCCCATCACACAGCCCGTTCTCAATCCACCTCACTGCCCCCTCATTTAGCCCACACTTCCCCAGTTTCCTAATGAGGATGTTACGGGACACAGTGTCAAAAGCCTTGCTGAAGTCAAGGTAGATGACATCTGCAGCCCTCCCCTCATCCAGTTATCACATCACAGAAGGCTATCGGATTGATCAAGCATGATTTACCTCAATTCCAAACCCTTCTTGAGCTAAGGATTACTTGGCCTGGCTGAGTCACAGCAATGAAAATAACAGCAGCGTATGCTTCAAGTCTACTTTGTTCATTTACTGTGACCTGCAGCTCCTTACATCCATGCCAAACATTTTAAATATTCAAAATTATGGTTCCTGTTAATGTAGAATATAGCTATAGAAAACTGAGATATGTAAACAGAATTGTTAGCTGACTGCTCATATGAAAATTTGTCTTCAGCGAGAACGGCATATTTTCATTCCTCACTGTCATCAGCAATCAGAGAGTAATTACTGGTTGTAATAAACACAAGGGCTGGAGTGCTCCATGCCTGACTTTCAGATATCAGACCAGTTCATACTATTAACAATTAGAGAGAGAGAAAGGGAACAAAGTGTACACACCCATAGAAGTTAAATTCATTTGGTAAGTGTCTGGAAAAAATAGCACAATACTGTTTCTTAGAATCCCTGTTACAGTTTGAAGAACATTTCAGCTTTCCTGTCTGTCGCCCCTTAGCAAGGAAGCTTTCTAAACCACACACACAGGGAAACCTTCCATGTGATGTAGTCACTTGCTGTGAAAGAGGATGAAATTCATTCAACACATTAATACCTTTTAAACAAAAACCTAATTTGAACATGAACCTCATTTGGCACTAGCAAGTTTGAAGTCCCAGATATGTAAATCCAAAATCAGAACTGCTTGAGGTAAAAGCCTCCTTATTCATTTTTACAGGGCTTAACCTGCCTACAAAGTCTGAATTTTATTGCTTGCTGCTTTACCAAATGGAAAAGAAACTTCAAGTATCAAAACACAGCAAGAATCCCGTGTATTCCTAAAGCACAACTTCTTTTGTCATTGTGATTTTAGAGGCCATTGTTTCAGTCTGTAAAAACAGAGTCAGTCTGACAAAAAGGAAAGACATCAGTTTCTCAGTGACTTTCAGAGACCAGTGATAAACAATATTTATTTAGCAGGGTCAATAGATACAGCCTCCCTTCTCTGTGCCCATCATGCTATTTAAATTTGTCTGAAAGACTAAAATCTCAGGGAAGCAAACTTTTCAAGATAAGAGATGCTAAAGAAGAGTTTGCAATCTTTTCCATCAGTTCCAAACAGTCCTGGTTTCTCCCAAACAGTCCTGCGACATTCTATCAAGGCCAAGGGAGTGTTGTAGGATTTATTTTTTGTGGTGTTTTTATTACATAGAATCCCTCTTTCCACTGAAACAGTTTCCCTGGCAAGCCTAGAGTTAGCACCTATCAGCTAGCTGATGGCTAAAAAGAACTAGTTGCTTACCCAGTTACAGTAATTTCACTACCTTCCTTAGATCCATCTTCATCTGCAAAAACCGAAGGAAGGGTGGGGCCAGCCACCAAGTTCTCCATTCCTCTGCTTAAAAAAAAAAGGGGGGGGGCAAAAAGAGTTGATTATCTCACTGTTTCCCTTCAGCAGCACTTCAGTTTAAACAACACAACATACCACAGATTTTTTTACCCCATAAACCAATTGGTCATAGCTGGTTGGCCCCAGGACAGATCCTACAGACAGCTGTGCTTACAGCCAGAGAAAGATCATAAACGATACTTCAGAGTTTCCCTCTTCACTGAGCCCTGTGCCGATGCCAGTGCTGCTGGAAATCACACTGTAGAGTTATATTTTATCCCTTGAAGCAAGTTTTCACATTTGACAAGTAGGCACATAGATCCCACTCTTCCAGTCTACCTTCCTGTTCATTCTCAACTGTGTACCTTCACAGGTTTCTGTGCTGACCCCAAAGGAAGTTGAAAATTGCCCCTGAAGTTTCAAATTAAGATTGTAATTAATAATTGCTTGTGATTCCCATCACAAGTACTACATCCACTATGGCACAAAACTTGTGCCAACAAACCAGTGAACACAGCAGGCCAACCAACCAGATGAGCACTGTGCTCCTGCTCCAAGGACGCTGGATATGAGACATCTACTGCACTGCTACATTGGCTTAGAACTGCTCAAAGGACTCAAAAGGCTATTCTCACAACACAAGACTGTAATCAGAGATCTGACACACTGTTTTGAGATCACGGGCTCTGCTCTAGCCATTTTTTGCCTTGTTTTGAAAACACAGGAATATTTCCTCCCTTTTAGCAACAGCTCTACACCTTCAAAAGCTATTACAGGTGCTGATAAATGAATCTCTGGTAAGTCTCCAATTTATTCTGTTATGCAAATGCTCAGTTAATACTCAAAGTAGATGAATCAAAGGTCTCCATGGAGCAGGCATTATGCCAATCTAATTTCCACCATGAAGTTCATTTAAGTTTCCAAACAACAATATCCTTCCTATACAGAAGGAAAGTGCAAGAAAGAAGAATAATTACCTTCTGTCATTGTTCAGATGACATTCACCCTTCCCTGTTCTGCTTTTCCAACTGTTGAGAACCTTAGGTCATCCTTAAGAATCCTATCATTCTGATACTTTTTCTAGAAAATAATTAAAGCTATGCAGTCTGCTTTTTAGTCTTTGACATCTAGCAGAGAAACATCCTTTATTCACATAGGGGAAAGGCTCAACCAGGAACAAATAAATGTACTTTCTGCTCTGCCATTATAAACCAGGAACCGAGTACAGTTTTGAGACCTCAGCCTCAAGGGAGATGTGGCAAAGCTGGAGACTGTCCAGTAAAGGGCTGCCAAGATGGTTAAGAGTGTAGAATGCCTGACCTCATAAGCAATGTCAAAGAAACTGGGCTTGCTCAGTCTGGCAGAGGAGGCTAAGGGCAAATCTAGTAGGTGCCTCAAGCTACCAGAAGGAAGTAGCAGAGATGACAGAACCAAATTCTCACTACTTATGTTGGCTTTGCAAGTTCAGATTGGACACTAGGAAGAAAAAATTGCACTGGGAGGAAAGTGCGGCACTTGAACAGGTTTCCAGAGAAGCGGTGGTAAAGCTATCCTGGCAGGTTTTAAATGCTCAGTTACACAAAGCTGGAACTGACCTAAACGAATGTTGGCAATAGTCCTGCTTTGAGTGGGAGGCTGGACTAAGATAACCTCCAGATGTCCCTTCCAAGCAACATCTGCAGTTCTCTGAACCGGAAGTCTATGTTTTCTTTCAAATCCTACCATCTCTGACATAAAAAGGAAAAAAAAAAACCCACAACCCAAAAAAACCACCCCAAAAAACTCAAACAACACAATGCTTTCAGGAAAAGTGGCAAGAAACTCCACTGGAACATCTTAATTCCTAAATAAGGAAGCACAAACAGTACTTCCTCACACACAGAAAAGAACCCACGTCAAAGTTGGGGCTTTGTTACAAGAAAACCTGAAAATTCACCTAATTTGAAGAACGAGCTCTTCTCTGATGCCCAGAAAGCTGTTTAAGCCCAGCTATTAAATACACAACACATTGCTTCATGCGTTTGTCAAGTAAAAGAGTAATGAACATTTGCTTTATGTTACACAATCTTGTTTTGTGAGTCAAAGGAAAAGTTAGTATCATCAAAAAAGGAACCTTAAGCAGTTAGACTAAAGCCCTGCAAATATATATATGTACATATATATATATGTATGAAAGCTTCATGCAGGTCTGAAAGAATAAACCATCTTTCTTTGTTGTTCGGGCACCTCCGGCACCTTCTGGAGGCCAAGGACCTCTTTTCAGCCTCATCACATCAATTTACTGGGACTTAGCACACACACACATGCCTTAAGACAATACATATCCTCTGCATCCCAGTATACCATTACCAAGTGCTCCTGTCCCTCGTGCCAACTCTGACCTTCCCACCAAGTCCCCAATACCTCTGTTCACATCTGGACCTAGTAAGCAGAGTCTAAGCTTGCCTTCCAACTGTGAGGAGGCACTCAGATGGCAAACGTAACATATAACTAGAACACAAACACAGGAAGTTGGGAGAACACACACTTCATTCCTTAACTTTTTTATTATTTTTTTTATTTAACCCATATGCTGGAGATACTCTTTCAGTTGATACCAAGCCACATCCTAACAAAAAATTAACATCAGAGGGTTTACAATGCCTTATAATCTATTCCAGTAAGCAAGGAAACAGGACAGTTCTCCAAAAGTTTGCTGAGAACAGATGAGAGCCTTCACAAGTCCTTCAGTCGCATTCCTTATGGATAACTGTCCCATGCCTTTGCTCCAAAGCCACTATTTTCACTAGTTTCAGCCCCACAGCAGAACTGTTTGTTCATTTCAGGGATGTAAAAAGAGTGGGCAAAACAAAAACCTGAGATAAAAACAGAAAAGGGGAAGAGAATTGCTGCTCTCAAACTTGAGCCTTCACAGAATCCACAGGACTCGAAAAGGTTACTTGGCAAGAACCATCTAGATTCGGTCTGAATATTTATGGAGCTTTGTCAATTATAAACATAAGAGCAATTTTACTAAATTCAAGGCACAGGAAACAAAGTACACTTTTTAAACTAACACCTCATTTTCATTTATTTTTTTAACTATGTATATGCAAATGCAAAAATAAAACTGGCCTTGCTGTTAACCTCTAAACCTTTACAAGCACTACAACTCCATGCAAATAAGCACTGCCTCCAAGTTAATTCAAGCTGCAACAGCCCCGAGTTCTGTGTACTGCTACACTAGCAGTTGTACTGGCTGAAGGAAGAAATCAGCAAAGCAGGAATACCGAGATTGATTTATTAAAACCAGCATTTGATAAAGTGCTTGAAGAGCTGTGATTTATTTTGGGATAGGTCAGTTCTGGAAGATCCAGCAATCATATTCCGTTTACAATTTTTGTAGGGTGGAACATGAGACTACAGCCAAACCAAAACTGTAATGCGCAATCTGGCCACTACTTTTGAGTTTCCATAGAGATTCTGCTTCCATTTGAAGCATGATACTGCTCAACCAGAAACCCTATTCTACAAATTCCAGCAGTAGACATGCACCTCCCACTCTACTATGGCTAAGCCGATAAAGGGAGCAGTACATTTTCCTGACTTTCCCTTAGTTCCAAACACCCCAGGCTCTCCTGTGCACCCATTTTACTCCTAAGTGCAGACTCCACAAGAACTAGAGATTTAGAGGTTCTTTTCCTTGTATTTCCTACTCCCAGCATAAAAGTGGTCAGTTGTGGAACAGCAGCAGCAACCTGACCTACAGAGGCTAGAAAACTTTGACGGGTGTCTGCGTTGGGGTGCACTACCAACCAATATATAAAAGGATAAAACAAATGCAGAAACACAAGTACAAGAATCAAGAAGGAAGAGTGCAAAATAGAGCTCCAGAGAACAAAGCAGCACTGCATGTGCAGGAGTCCAAGAAGAGACTAAGAAAATCAGCAGAACAAGCTTCCTAGCATTTCATGCTCTCAATGTTTAAACACTGATATGATTTCCAAAGATCCAGTAGTCACCTACACTAACATTGGTTAAACATCTTTTGGAGCCTAGAGATTCTACATTATCCTAAGCCATCAAAAATCTGTTTTAATTTATCTTTTTCTTTCCCCCCCTTCCCTCATCTCTCAGGGAAAACAAAGGCTTCACAGTCCAGAAAATCTACAGTAGTTTCCTGTAACTCTCAATGTAAACTTTCTAGCTGGGCACTTCACTTGCATGCAATGAGATATCATACTTAATGCTACAGTGTACCAACCTGGGAAATGAAAGCAGCACTTATACAGCATAAAGGTCTAAATGCTGTATCAACACACGGGGAAGAATCAAACAGTAGGTAACCAAATACCTTGCAAAACCAATATAGTTTAAATACGCTTTCTTAATTTCTTCTCACACTAACTTTAGTAGCCATACCATATAATTGAAACATTACTCTAGTAGGAAAGGTGCAGTAGCTGAGCTGCATTTTGGGTAGACTGAAAGATACCATGTGATCCAATTTCTAGTCACATCTGTATAAGGAGAAAGGAAAAGTTAAAATAAGGGAGTTGTAAAATCATGGGTGCAAACAGATCCATGGGAGGAGCTAGAATGAATGACTTCCCCCTAACATCATTACTATGGCTGCACTGCTGTTACAGAGCTGTATTACAGTGCTATTACAGAGCAGCAGAACTAAACACATGGGTTATGCACAGTCCCAAGCTTCAGTTCTTGTAAGAGCCATTTACGTGTGCAATAAATGAAAGGTAAAATGTGTCAGATTCAACCTGTTCTTCAGAGAATCAGAGCATTTTACTCAAACAGCAAATATGCCATTTTAAATGTGCAATCTATTTTTATCTAGAAGACCACCTCAGCGTAGCATACCTGCATTCTTATTTGTCAAAGAGGAAGACTTGAGACAAACTAGACCATGGTCATGGCCAGACTGTTACAACAATGCAAGCTACCAGTGCCCCTTCTTCTCGAACACCGTGCGCTCTCATGGCTTACGCCACATGAAGAAACAGCCTCTTCCAGACACAAAGAAATGCAGTTATGAACTCCCCAAAATGCTCATTGCTTCCACAAAATGCACCTTGCTTTGCTTGTATGAAGGGATTCACAACATACATGAAAGGAGCCGGGACTCTGTGGTGCCTGCAGAGGCCTGGTCACACAGTAAGTCACTGTCAAACGCGGACTGACTGCTTACTCATCCCCAGGCAGCACTGAGTCAAGATGGCCCTGGACACTGAAACAGAAGGGCAAAAAGAGCCCAGTGCTGCCTTTTCAATTACTGCATTGTATCAGACGATCTTAAATCCCCCAAGAAATTATTTTAAAAGTCAAGAATTACTAAACTTGAAGTCATCCAATTAAAAAGTAAGGATATAAAACTACATATTCATTACAGTTAAGCATATTTAAATATGAAGTCAGCATCAAAAATCCCATTTACAGCCTGATTATAAAAAACTGCAGGAGTTCCAATTACCTCATTGCCAGCTCTAGTTTTAGAAACATTAACTGCTGAGTGGGGGACTTTTTTCCCATACTTCCTATCCCTGAAGTCTCTCATCCTTCCTTGCCAGAACAAATACCTCCAAAACCTTACCATTCAGAGAAAAACAGATTTTAAAAAAAGCAACTCTTCTACGTCACAGAAATCACAGTATTTCTTATCTAAGGCTCAGAATTCAAGCACCTCATCATGCAAATAATTTAAACTCAGACGATTTATTAAGAGAAAGCCCCAAAGGAACATCACTTCCCGTCTGCCCAGGTGTGGCCAGAGTATCAAAGAAGACTGAAGCAAGGGCATCTCCAGTTAAAACACCACCTTTTGGGGGCTGTCAGAGGAGGTTCAGATTATCTCAACAGCAGCAGCATCTTCCACCAAACTGGAGCAGCAGCACATAATTCAACATGTAGGACTGCAAAAATCAGATTTGATTTTTTCCCCTACAGGCAACTCAAAGGTCTTTGTGACTTCAGGAAAACTGCAAGCCCAACCTAATGGGATGGAGGTTTTTCTGTCAGAGCAGAAGGTATATACCAAAGAACAGCCAGCTGCTTTTATTTTCACTTCTTGCCAGTAAAAACAAAGAAGCACCAGAAACCAAAATAAAGAATTGCAGGGAAAAAAATCCAGAGTTCCACTGCAATTCCAAGCAGCTTAAGGAAAAAAAATAAAATAAAATAAAATAAGATGTAAAGCTTAGTTTTATGCTTAGTTTATTATTTAGATTTTTGTGGCAAACACTAACAAAGCTATTAATACTCAAACCTTAGTAACAGCTGCCAAACATCTGCAAAAATGTTTTCTCACTTTGTTCACTGGGTTTTTTTCTAATCAAACCCCACACTCACTTTGTTCAATTCGATCTGCTACTGTTATTTATGTAAATGCCTTAGGATGAGGTATATCAGTGACATCCCATATATATATAAACCCTTCCCATTTTCTGCAGTTGAAGCCCTTGTTCACACAGGAAAGGTACGTACTCTGCAGACAGCTCAACACTGAATTCTCTCTTCCCTTTCTCCACATGACAGAAATTCCATATCCGCAATAAACAAGCTTTTTAGATCAAAGGAAAACAAACCCCCACTGAGATGACCGTACAATCAGTAGTGCTATCCACCCCTAGATAGCTAAACTGAGTAACTGTGGTGCAGGTAACAAGAGGGAGGGCTTTGTCATCCAGCCCTTCATTGCAAGTATTAAGCATCTACAGGTTAGGACAGTTCACTTTATTCTGATTTAAATTCCTTAATGATAGTATTAGTTGCCATTTAAAGTAAAACTGCTAACATATACAACTATACACAATTAATGTAATCCTCATGTTATAGATCTCACATGAGAAAGTATAAACCATTCAGATCACAAAACATACATATCAAAATAAATGTTGAGAATTTCACTTTAATCAGTCACTCTACCTAAGTCTGTCCAGTATGTGACCACCAGGGACAGCACTGGCTTTTGTAGCTTGTCCATAAAAACCTCCTCTGAATTTCCAGTTACTACAGGCAGTTTAGTCTCTCTCTTCACCTGCTCTGCCATTTGAAAATTTCTCTATTGTCTAAGGACCTCATTTCACAGGACTGAGTTCCAAAAGCTACTTCTCCATTAACAAGGGAAAAGTGATAACCCACAAAATCCCCACAACCACCAGCTATGTAACAGACACACAAACCACACCTCGAGCTCTGACACTCTTCTGGAACCACAGTGACTGTAAATCATCCAAGACTTCACCAGAGCCTGCTAGTTTGCCCACCAGTAAGTAAATAGTTACTTTCCTTCAGAAGTTCAGTTCCTCTGATCATTTATGTCAGTAAGACTCAATTATTTCACTGTTTGTGGAATGCAAACACAGAAGTGCCACGAGCAACGCAATTTATTAAAAAATGTAAATGAACAGACTGAAGTTTTTCATGGTGTTTGCCCAGCTCTAACATTTACCAGCATCACACAAGTGAAACAAGAAACAGTATTAATTAATGCTTGAGGACTACTTTGATTTAAAATGCCAAACAAGCATTCATAACTAGAGATAACTCTGAATTGTCAAGGAATCCTGATTGTGACTGACCAGCGAAATGAAAAATTACATATTTGAAAATGAAATAACTGAAGAGTGGATACACCTGCTGGGATTGAATAAGTTGTTCTAAAGCTATTTTAGCCCTTTTGCTCTCTCTCAAAGCCTTGCACATCACTGAAGTTGTTGGGGAAGTACTTAAATTCCGTGAGAGGAAACTGGCTGCTGCCACAGAGGAATACAGATCGGAATGTCTCGTGCACATACCCACCAAAACAAGCCTTTACTGACCAATATGGGGTTGAATACTTTGGATGTGAGAACATACTGAAAAAGGGAATGAGTATATACTTAAAAGAATGACTCACCACAGGCTTCATGACCCAAGACAAAAGCATCTACTCTGACCTCAAGAGCCACAAAGACAGCATGGATATTTCAATGCACTGATATGGGTACAAGGACAAAGGTTAGAGGAAATGAAGCGTGGGAAGAACCAGTGATTCTCATACTAAACAGGCAACTACTTTTGTCTGTTTTCAGAGAAGGCCCATCTTCAGAAAAAAATGCAACATGCCAACTTCATAACAGGAACCTAAACATTTGCTCTGATCTGCTCTCTTTCCTTTTAAAAGATAAAGCCCCCCTGAAACTAGCAAATTCTTTAAAATAACAGGAACAGTGTACTGAACATTGATTCTC
>VZTM01042345.1:0-10618 GCA_013400555.1 Jacana jacana
GACCTAAGTCCTAAGGGTGATCCTGCTTCTCAGCTTCACTAGCATTGACAGAAACTGACTGCTCAAATCCTATGCTGAATTATGACCTTCTGTGCAACCATACATGCCTGCAAAGCATAGCCAGTAACAACTGTGCACTCGTAATAGGTTAGTTTTATCAACTGCTTTCTTACAAACTGTCCAACAATTCAGTTGTATGAAACTTAATTAATAATGCGATGACAATGTTGAAGATAAATCTATCATCTGCAAGCCAAAAGGTTTCACCTTATTTTGCTTTAGCCATATTTCTCCAGTGCTTGAGCTGCAATATGTGATTTCAAACTTAGCTATCTTATTGTAAGCCATTATGCAAAGTACATGATCATGTTTGAATATAGCTTGAATTTCAGTTATGTTTTTAAAATGTACCTCTTAGTCACTGTTTCAAAAGCTGCAATAAACAATTTTATAATGATTGACTTCTGAATACAGCCTTTAATAACACTGAAATGCTGAGAGACAATCTGATTCTACTAGGTTTTACTACCCCTGTTAGGAAAATCACTTTCAAATTCATAAAATGAATAAATTTCAAAAAATCCATAGGAAATTTGATTTAGATGTATAATTAAACACATATTTGAAAAGATTCAGACAGTTACTTGTAGAAAAGAGGATCAGAAAAGGCTCAATTCTAAAATTGTGTTCAGCATTTATCACAGAAGAAAGACAGCCAAAATAGAGGCCACCACTCTTGAGACTCTAAGATTGCTAGAATGATCTGACTATTCATTTAGATTACATTACAGATCAAAGCATACCTTCCAAACTGGGTGTAAAAAAAAGTTCCTGCTACAAGAAGGTACACTCTGATAATAAAATTTAATAATTACTTTTCTAAAATGTCTTCCCCACCCAATTAAGGCCATTATTGTCAAATACTCAGGACTTAACAAGTGATGTAGCATAGTGTAACAGAGTAAGAAATAGAGTGCAAGAATTATTCTGGACAGCTTCATTTTGTAGCATATGTGGTGTCCTGGCCATTTACTATCATGAAATTTGTGCTACCCAAAGTTGCTTGGTTCTAAAATCCGGATGCAGAATGGGTCAGGGGTTGGAACTTGATAATCTTTAAGATCTTTTCCAACCCCAACCGTTCTATGATTCTATGAAAGCCCCAGGCCAAATAACTGAGGCTGTTTGGAAAGATTCAGTGTTGTATGTGAAGAAAGTTTTCACATACACTATTGTTTTTCTATTGCTCTAATTTTGCTAGGACGGGTATAGTAACTATGATTTAAATGCTTAATGAGGCAGGCTTCTAGAGACTACTCTTTCAACCAAGAGCACACATCTAAACTAGTCCTCAAGACTTGCTTTATCCAGTTGTTTTCAATTGGAGAAGCAGGACTCAGAGCTTCCTGAAAATTTACTCTTTGTGATAACAGCCAAACATTCCTGATAATTTGGTCAATATCTCAATGTGACACAATGTTTGTGTAACTATTATGAACAGTAAGTACATGAACAAAAACTCCAACATGAGTGACTTTTAAACATTAAGAATTTTTTTTTTAATCCTGCAAGAAAGTAAGTATCCATGAAAGGCAGAAATTGAGGCTGAGATAGAACCCATCTTTTTAACAAATACCAGAGCCTCTTCTGCTTTGAGGAGAGATGAAGGAGGAGGAGCATTGTGAAAGTGGTCCCAGTGGAAAGTCGTCTGGTTCTGAGTAAGAACTTCTAGAATAAAAAAAATCACAAAGAAAATCAGATGTGTGCACAAGCCAGTTTAGAACAGCATTGGAAACACTCCCTAAAAAATACTTTTTTTTTTTACAACTCACTTAGTTGCTCATTTATAATTTGAAAACAAAATGCCTAAGTTCCTTTTTCTTAAAAAAAACAAACCACCTTCCTTTGTTTCAGCACCTTCTGCCTAAGCATTTCAGCATATTGCATTATGCACACTGTGAAATTTGGGTGTGTAAATCTTCCCTCTGTGCAGAGTCCTTGTTTTTTTGTTTATAAAAAATAGAGTGTAAGGGGACATAAAACGTAAGTGAATCAAGCCCTCAGCTAGCATTTAATTGATAAGAACTAAAGCTAATATTAGATAACAAATAAATGGTCTGTTGCACAGGCATTTAATTAAACACCAAATTAATGCAGTAATGACCTACTGGAACTAACAGCCAGAAATGCTTTACTGCAGGCAAGCATCTGGAATGTTTCACCTTTTTTTTTTTTTGCTTCCCTCCTGTACAAATACATTGAAAAGACATACATTCATTTTTAATACTTAGTCTGGAGGCTTTCTGGTTTGTCCTTTACCCTGTATGAAATCTTGACCTCACTGGACACCAAACAATCTTTGCCTGCTCCTCTTTCCTGATAGGCATAGCAAAAAAATGGTAAGTTGGTGTTTTTCTCTTTTCTCCCTCCACACCCCCGTTCTGTATCATTATCTAGTTGAAACTCAGCCCTGAACACCTTGGGTGATTACACACTGCCCAGAAGATTAATTGCAGACAGTAGTTTGGATAATGGTCTCAGGTAAGAAGCCTACCACGCTGTGGAGAAGGCACCGGAATCAATACATTTCTTTATCTGTACAAGTCCATGTCTATAAAAGTGCTTTCAATCATACCCCAGAATATCTGAGAGGTGCGGGAGATTAACTTTGCTCAGACCCACTCAAAAGGCTTTCTGTCATTCCTCTCTCCAAGTCAAAATATGCAAGAGACTCTTTAAGGGGGCCTTAGTCATACCTTGTCATCCTCTGCCATTCCATTGGATGAAGTTATCCCTGTACTGAAAATAAACTTGTGTGGAGTTACTGACCCTGGATTTAGCCCACCTGGCTCTGGGCACTGAACTGAGTCATGTCCATAGCCTCCCTGGTTTCCTCTGCAGTTGGTGGAAAGCAATATCCACCTGCCTCCAATGGCTGGTTGAAAAAATTGGGTGAGGCCCTCCTGTTCTGTCAGTGCCTTGGTCTCCCCACAGGGTGCAGAAGTCCAATGTGCCCCATCCCAGATAAATACCAATTATTATAATAGATGTTCCATGGCCTATGTGTCTTTCAAAAAAACTCTAACATTTTCATGAGTACTAAAGTAAGAACTGTGCTGTAGAGACCCAATTTCTAGGCCAGTCTCATCCCAGTTTCAGATCTTTCTAGTTTCCATGTTGAAAAAGAAAGATTTCCATGTGTAACAGGTACTTTCATTTGCCCATTGAACCACCATTTGAGTTCAAATATCCATGTAAGTGTATGAGGTAAGAACTGAGGCAATACCAGTGCCTCAGCTATTATCTTACTAATTATGGGCTGAACAACAGAGGAAATGAAGGGACAAGTCTTCAACTGCATTTCCACAGTCCACATAGGATTTAATGAAAGTTAGGTACATAAATTATTCTAAGGACTTTGAGCTAAATTCAATGTCCCACAGAGCGTGTGCAGCATAGAAGAAATTAACCATATCTACCTAGACACATTACTTGCTACACTACATTTTCTCCTCAGAAGGGGCTTTCTGCCACCAAGATTTGCCTCCTTATTTATCTATGAGTTATACAGGCTGGGATGGATACAGAGTCAATCTTACATTTGACATCTCTGGTGTTCTTGTCTTCAGATTTCAAATTCATCAGGCTACACTGGAAAAAATGTTGATATAATACTTATTGCAATAGGCTCCCATTAGGAGGAAAGCCAGTTTTGGAGCAGGAGTTTGGATATCTATTTTACAAATCTATGTTTGACTGAGCGGTATAGATTTACTGTATTATCAATAGAATACTAGTCAAAACAGTCAAAGAAATCTAGAACACCATTTGTTTCACCTTAAAATAGACACTTGCATTTGGAGGACTGAATAATGTCCTAGACTCCATTCTCTGTATTGACTAGATCTTCACTGCCCTTTGCTGAAGTTAAGTACATTTATCAAAAAATTGGTGCTAGCATAATATTTATCCTAGTAATAACAATAATAATAGTAATAAAAATAGCCATGACAACAAAAATAAAGAGCTCTGTGAGAGAACTGCAAAGAAATTGAAGAGATTTATAATGGTCTTGATGATTCAGTCAGTGGTTGAATGCCGAATGAATCTTCCAGATTGTACCTTGGCATTATGTGCCACTGGAGACATTGTTTTTTGGAAGAGGGATAAATCTGAGACCTTTCCTTGCCATTATAGACCTCCTATCATTTTATAAGAAGTAAAGGTTGACCTCAGGGTCTTTGCCACATGACAAGGGGAATTATCATCTAGTTACTTAAATTCCTTTTGCAGCTTCCAGTACAGATCTTCTGTATCTTTTCCCATCCTCCACGTTTAAGAACCAACAATATTAATTGTAAAAGTAGTTCTTGTATAGAACTGCAGTATAGAAAACAGTAACTTTTTGAGATTGGGTGACAATACTTTGATACATGGCTAAATGCATACACAAACATGTCCATGGAAATGTCTGATTACTCACACACTATTCAGGCAAACTCTATTCCCCTTTATAGTCACCAGCTCTTACTGTGATCACTTTGATGCTTGGTTTGAGAGCATTTATGCTGTTATAAGTAATGTAAAAACTCCGGAACAAGAAGAAAATTCTCTTGTTTTTCTCAGGCAACAGATAAAGTGCTAGCTACACCTGCTCTAAACAAAAGCACAGGTAACACCTCCCATTAGAACACTGAACACTACTAATTAGTTCATTAAGCGTCCTAGCATCCCTGTGGGGTAGGTATGTATTTTATTATCCCCAAGTTAGCAGGCAGGTAGAGTTGACTAGCTCAGAGACACACTTATGGTAAATGAAGGAACTCTAACATCTACTACATTGTTCTATTGGGTAAACAGGCAATCGTTCAAGGCAGCTTCAGTTGCATGTCCCATTATCTTTGTCGTTCTCTGTGTGTCACATGGCAATGAGACAATAATGTAAAAAGTCACTTTTTTAAGTGGTGAACAAAGGAGTTGTTAAAACAAGCTGGTTTCCTCTTCTAATAAAGGAAGTATTGTTGAATATGTAGAGCTCCTACTAGCAGTATCCTTTATCCCCAAGCTCATACCCCTTCTCCTGTAAGATTTGCAAATGTGGTTGTAAGGACAGCATGGTGTGACTTTGAGAACAAACCTGTGCCTTTCCAATGCAGCCTGCATTGTACACATGTGTACACAGTATATGAGCTGATACTACTAGAGATAAGGCATCTGGAATTTCAAGTTCAGATGGCTCAGAACCAGATTGAGCTCATAAAATGAACATTACCACAGCCACAAAACTAACCGAGGTAATCATGTACTATTTAGACAAGCAGCAGCATTGCCCTTTGTGAAGGGCTTTGGAATGTGCAAGTCAAGTGTATGGTTGCATAAAGATTGGGGATATTACACCCAGAGAAATGCTCTGAGGACATCAGCATCATTAACTATTTACATCGTGACTCTACCGATTATCACATTTGACAAACAGTTTAATTTCAAGGAGGAAAAACAAAAGTAAAAAATAAAACAAACACTCAAAGACATAAACAGGAGAAGAAGGCTGTGTGTCAACAAAAGGAGTTCAGAAATTAAAAGCAGGCAAGATGTCAAGCACTTCAAGGGAGAGGGGTGGGAAATTAAAGGTTCTGCTGCTTTGCTTACTTTCATTTGAGATAAATCACAATTGGTGCTCAAATTCAGGATTTAATACAGCATGGCAATAATTTGAAGCCAAAAAAACAAGAGCCTTTACTTGGGAATTGCCAAGCCCCATTCTTCACAGTGAAATGAATAGTCACTTATAGCAATGACAATGGTCAATTTTATCCATATATGAGCAGGCATTTATATATCATATCCAAAGTAGCCAAAGATGATTAGACTGAGTGTTTGTGGGATAGAAAATTAGCCCAAGGGGTAATTTGGTCTTTGTGTGACTCAGCTGCTACTCTCTTAGACCAGATGAGGTTCATAATGTAGCTACTGTTAGAAATGGCTGAGGCTATAGAAAGGTGATATGATTTTTCTGACTATTTAAACGGGCTCAGGAATATGTACTGAATAACTGACAAGAGCTAATGTATGAAATGTGAAATGCCTGAGTAATTTCAGACATTTCAGTTAAGGTCAAAAGACTCCTGAGGAAAAACAGATTTCTTAAACACGAGCTGCAGCGAGTTAAGGCAATTCATTGTCTTCCTTTCTGTGTCAGACTAAGGTGAGAATAATTTTTTACATAAGCAATTGTCAGAGCTGTCCAAATGATCTGCTGGCCAGCTCAAATCCTGATGCAGGTCTGTCATGCAAGTTCAGAGGTAGGACAAGAGAAAGAAGCAGCCTCAAGTTGCACCAGGAGAGGTTTCCTTTGGGTATAAGGGAAAAATTCTTCACCGAAAAATTCTTTACCAAACATTAGAACAGATTGCCCAGTGAAGTGATTGAGTCACCATCCCTGAAGGTATTTAAAAGATGGGTAGGTGTGGTGCTGGGGAACATGGTTTAGTGATGGACTTGGAAGTGCTGGTTAAAGGTTGGACATGATGACTTTAGAGGCATTTTATAACCTAAATGATTCTATGATTCTAAAGATTCTAAAGATAACCTAAAAAGCTGTGGAGGAAGTATCTCCAAATGTACAGGGTTGTTCCAATGGGTATAATGAGAGCACAAGGAGAAGACATTTTCTTTTTTAATCAGCTCAACTAAATGTTCTGTCATTTATCCAAATACGACTTTCTTAACAGGGAATAATTTTTTTTGTATAATAACAGGGGTTGGGGTTCTCTTAAGGAATAACATTCTTATCATGGGAGAGGGACAGTTCCCATTGCATTGATAGATCACAGAAATTTTTACACCTGCCACATTATACAGTGTCATACTTCAGTCCCATGAATAGGAGACAGTATTCAAACACCTACTTTCCCATATTTTAAGAATGAAAGTATGAATAAAAACATAAGCTGTTATGTCAGTCTGCTTGTAAACATGTGATATACACACAAGCAAAGGAATTAACGCAGGACATTTCTTTAATTGTGTCCATTTTAATATGTTATTAATTATTCCCCAGTGCATTTCTCATTGCCAAAATGAGAGTACCTGCTTAGTGAGCACTTATTAAATGCAAAGTACAGTCTCATGATATGTTTACTACATATTATTCAACTTTTATTTTGAAGACAGAATCATTTATTTCATCCCTAGCTTTTCAGCAGTTGTCATCAATATGCCATCTGTATGCTTTGTAGGCATGAATATATTTATCTTCAGAACAAGACTAACAATTTGCTGTATAGGTGGGGATACTGAGGCACAAAGGGATAAGCTGAAAAACACTATCTGATTTTGGGGGTGTGTTTTTATATGAGAGTAATAAGATTCAGTCTTTCCTCTTAGTTCTTTTGACATGGTTATAATTTCTTAGACCTTCTTATAAAGCCTCCACTTCTGCTGGAGTCAAGTCAGGGGCTGCCCCAAGAAAGGGGATGAGCCAAGGGTAAACCAGCATGGGCAGTGGTTTGAGCCAAAGTGGTGATCCTGGATTATGGGATTCCTCATGAAGGCCAGTTAAGGCCACAAAAGCCTATAAGTGCCCTCAGGACCCCAACACCAGGCTGGTAACCATACTTCCCATCTTTTTCTACTTTTCACACATCCCTAATGCAATGGATTTCAGCTTGATCCTTTTTTCCACCTTCCCTATCATCTCCATGTCTGTCCTAGACACATGTCTCAGTCTCCAATATCCAAATTCAGACTTCACACCCAGTCTCAGTATCCTCACAATATCCTCCAGGTTTTGTGTCCCAATACATTGCAATTCTCAAACCAGGATATGCACTAGGGCTAGAAAATTGCTCTTTCTACCCCTCCAGCTCACTCCTAAATTTAACAATATTTTCTTTCTCTTATTTGGTGAGCTGATTTTTCTCTCCATCAAGTCAGATTATGTATAAGCACCTTGGGTCAAGATAAAATATGTGTTTCTTATAACAGCTAAATTGTAAGGTGTCTTCTTTCCTAAGCAAACACTCTCATTTTGGAAAGACCTATAATCAGTCACAGAGAGAATCATAGAACAGTTAGAGTTGGAAGGCACCTTTAGATCACCAAGTTCCACCCCCCAGTCATGGCCAGGGATGCCTCCCATTAGAGCAGGTTGCTCAAAGCCCTGTTCAGCCTGGTCTTGAGCACCTCCAGGGACAGAGCAGCCACAGCTTCTCTGGGCAATCTCTTCCTGTGTCTTACCACCCTCACAGGAAAGAATTTCTTTCTGGTATCTAGTCTAAATCTCCCCTCTTTGAATTTAAAGCCATTACCCCTTGTCCTGTCACTACACTTCCTGACAAGGAGTCCCTTTCCAGCTCTCCTGTAAGCTCATTTCAGATACTAGAAGGCTGCTCTAAGATCTCCCTGGAACATTCTCCTCTCCAGGCTGAACAATCTCAGCTCCCTAGAAGGTTTCATAATAACAACATGCATACATACACATACAAATAGACATGCAAAACCATGTATGAACAGCCACATAGCATAAAACATTTCAATTTGATCATAAAAAATTGTAAAAATTATTATGAGAATCATGTGGGAACTTTACACTAAGTGTTGCTGTCAGCCTCACTTAGGACACTTTAACCAGAGGACTCCATTTTATCTAGAATAAGTTCTAAATTTAATATCTAGGATAAACAAAGTATGAAATATGCATACATTACATGACATATGGCAACCCCAGATATATTTGGACCAGTGGATTTCCTTAATCTGGATTTAAATATTAGCAGACTAAAACTTTAGAAGATTATGTTCAGGATTTTCATATATTCATGCATAAATTTGGACATCTAAATCAGTATTTAAATAGCTAAAATATGTCTGTTTTTATGAGTTCTGAGTACATAATTTTCCCAGTCTTCTCTGTAGAATTTATGGATAGGGTAGTGTTTGTTTTCTTTTTTGGTCAATAAAACATTCTCAAAAAATACAGTTTTATGAAGTATGAAGCTATTTGCAAAGTCAAGACGAATTCAGGGAAAGAACTTTGGCCCAGAAAGAAGAAAATAAAGTACCAAGGCTAAACAATTTTTGACAAAGTTCACTTTTTTCTTTTTAAATGGCTTTTGAAATTCACTACTGACCAAAGTTGAAGTAAATAGACATTAAATAAAAGTTATGTCTTACCATAACAATGCTCTTACAGACCATACTGTTAGGAGAAATGGGTGATTTTTATTATTTTTTTTCTTTCAGTAACATAAAATGTTTTTCACTACCCATAATATATTTTTCCTTCCAATTTTTTTACCTTATCTAGCACCCAACATTTTTGCTACTCTGATAATTCTAATGTAATTCATCTGAAAATCAGGTGCTGTTTAAAAAAAAAAACACAAAAAACCAAACATATTCAGAAGAATGCCAGCTTTTTAAATGATGCTGTTTAACCTTTTTACCTTCAGGAAAGCATGTGGCAGTGATAATTACCTGAATTTGGTGATCTGCATAGCTATCACCATTGCATTATTCTGTGTCAGTGGTAAAAACAGTGCCCCCACAGAACCCTGTGAAACGTCCCATTGCAGTAATTCCAAGCTGTCATGATTTTGTAAAATGTAGCTGAAGATTTGCTTCACTGTTGTACTTTGGATACTAATCAGGGAAACCTATAGATTGAATATGAAGATAAAAAAAACCTCCTACTCTGCAGAACAGAGAATATAGTCTCAGGCTGTGGGGCAGTTTGTCTCCAGAACTTCCCTTAGAGTAGGTGAGTCTTCAGACTAAGGAGAACATCTCAATTTGTGAAGTAAAAGAAAGACAAAATGACACAACATTTCAAAAGGTAGCCACCAATTTTTGTGGTTTTTTTTTCCCTGAATTGATGCTTTGAGTTTGTGTCCTTGACATGACGCTGCAGTGTCTTTTCTCCTGCTTGACTAGACAGATAGGCCATGTCTCATCTACTGCAACTGCTGTTTTATGGTATTTATTTTGCTGCCACTACACATGATCTGGTTTAATCTCTGTGGGCAGCGCTGAATTCTATTAATCCACCTCTCCAGACACAGAAAGGTACCGATTCACCTGAGTGCCTATATTCCAAATGTATCATAATCAACCTATTAAGCTGCTCCCAGAAAAGCCAATGAAAAACAATATCTGAATTTTCTTAGAAAGAATCCAAAGTTTTCACGTGGAACATGCTAGAGGAACTATTTAAAGTTTATTGAATTGATCGCCACTATATTTAATTAAACACAGTGGCAGATGCAAATACAATTCTTGTGCATTCCTTAAGGAGGAATTACAGTTTGGCAAACATTTCAAAGCAAGTGAATTTTACCTTTCTCAAATATTCATTCTCTTTTTTTGGTTGGTTTTCTTTTTGCTTTGTTTTGTTTGTTTTGGTAGTTTTTGGTTTGGTGTGGTGTTGTTTGTTTGTTTGGTTTTTTTCTTAGCTGATTATTAGCTGATGTGCAACAGAAAGTCATAATTTTGAATAATCCAGGAATAGAGCCAAAATGTCACAACTTGATCAGGAATGAAATGCCACCCGGATTCCACATTCAAGCTGATTGACAAAAGTCAATAGAAAACTCTGTGCCTCCATATCCATCTATAAAGC
>VZTM01042348.1:4117-17633 GCA_013400555.1 Jacana jacana
CTCGGACTCACCAGGCTGCATCGCGCAGGCTTGTAGAGAGAAAAAAATATTAATAAAGCTATTGTTTTTATACTGTGACAGCAGGGCTGGCTGGAGCTGTGTGACACAGAGCGTCTTTCCTTATGTAAATACTCAGTGGAACATTCAAGGGTGTTTCACTGCAGCACAGGTTATTTCTCTTTACAAATTTCAAATTATTCAAGTGGAAGCTTAAAATACTGTAAGGTGCAAGGGGGCGGGGATGGGTGGGCACCGGGGAACTGGCTGCTTTTATAAGCATTTTACTCAGCTCTTTGCCATTTAATTGATTCATTGCCTTTGAAAAATATTTCTCAAACTGCTCTAACCGTATGATAGTGGCTGGTACTAGAGCATCAATTCTGTACAAAATGTAGAAGTGTGTGGTTCTTGCATTAGACCATGCTGTGTTCTATATTTGTATTGATGTGTATGTGTACGGAATGGCTGCTGACTTGATTCCTCGTACTATGCAAGCTTAAAACCTGGCTGTTTGTGGATGAAATCCAATTTCCATTCTAGGATCCCTGGGAGATTTGGCCTTAGTTTTAGTAATCACTTACCATTAATACTGCCCCCAAACAATTTTTAGTACTTAAAATACAGATTTCATGTATAATATATAACACAGCACATCCCTTCTCCTTATAAGTTGTAAGCCAGATACGTAATGCATTATAGGATATTAAAACATGGACACTTTAACATCTAAACAGGCTCCTGTCCGAAAGCTTTCACAAATTAAGAACTCTATCCAGTACTGTACATAGGAAACTTTCAATGACTTCTTTGGGAATTGTGTCCCAGAAATGTGATATCTAGCCTCCTCACAGGCAGATGAAGTAGATGCAGCAGATTCAGGAACAATTTGCCAGGATATATGGTCAGAAAAAATGATTCTATAAAAATCGAACTTTTTTACTCATCATATACCCTTTGTATTTAAGATACTCTGACTCATAACTACTTAGTTTACTGACCGAAATAAAATTTTAGGCTTCTGTTACCCTGACAGTTGCTGACACAGTTATGGTACAGCAAGCTGGGAACTGGTTTCTGCTCTTCCATTTTCTTTACTAAGTTCCAGTTGAAGAATTTTAATTAGCATTTGAGCCAGAAAGAGAACAGCATGACTTGAAAATCCCAGGTCCAGTTTGTAGGGTCATCAGTCCTAAGAGACCTCTTTTTATATGTAAACTAAGCAACAGAATTCTAGAAAATTTTGAAGACAAAAATAAAAAAAACCCCACAATGTTCAACTGAAGCCATCTTGAGTCAATTTCCGCAGTGGAACTGGATAAATTATAACACTGCTCCCTTTATCTCACTGAGTATGTCCCATTCATCTGTAGTAACATTGAATCAAACAATTCTCTTGTTTCAAGACCACATCTGTTTTACTGTGCCCCCCGTACCAATTTTAATTATGTGGCAGATCTGATTGGATTCAGCACCTGCAAGTCTTCCCTTTGGGAGCTCCAATTAGCCTATAAAACATTTACGTGATTTCATTCTTTAAACAAAAGTATTGTTTTATCCTAACAACAGGAATATTAAAGTGTTGAATAAAAAAAGGGTTTTAATGTGATAAGCAGCATGTATATTGCTTGTGTATCTATCTTCCATAAGCTTAGAGGAAAAAGTGGTAATCCTGAAACCTAATTTCCTCAGACTCAGCAGATGTCTGTCCTGCATTAGGCTGTTTCTTTACCAACAGCTGTTTCACAAGTGCCTCCCCTTGTCTCTACAGAATGCCTTTTGTTTAATAATTTCCCGATATGTTATCTGCCAGTCCCACTAAGACTAGCATTTTCAACTTCTCTCGTACCTATAAGAAGGATTTTTATAGTTTAATAGACAGGTTCATCTTTGAAGAATTTAGCTAAAACTATAGTCTCTCAGCTAGTTTCTTACTAGCAGTTCTATTTAACTAAGTAAATTGCTGCTTAGCTATAAACATTTCAACAATTACTGTCTTAATAAAGATATTAATACACATATGCTTCAGAATATGCTTATTTTTCCTTATTTCACTGCCTTGAGCGGTGATAATTAAGGTCTGGGGGGGTGTATAGCATGAAGTGCAGCCCTCTAGTGGTAGAGTTCACGGGGAGTTTAAAGCAGGTTGTGTTTTTGTCATGGGTTGGGGGCAAGGAAATAGCTTTTAGGAAAACACAAGCAACCTGGAACACTTCCCTGCAGTTTATCAGCTTTCTGTGTCGTTCATGATCTGAAGCAGAAGTGAAAATAGTGGTGAAGGTCTGCTTATTGTTTTTCCAATCTGTCATGATTCTGATGGAGAAAGGACCAATGGAAAAAAAGTCTGTATCAGCAGAGTTTTCCTCTTTTTCTGAATCTGTAATCTGTTGCTCAGCTTTTCTTTTTCAGACAGCTGTTGACTGGCATATCTAACCAGAGGTTGTTCAAGCTGTTGTGGGATCTTGATTCCTTTTCTGTTTCTTTCAGTCATGTCCTACCAGCTAATAATAATATAACTACAGTAAGAGTTAGTTCAGTGATAGCACGGAATAAAAATTCAATTTGCCAGCTGTTTGCTGGTGGAGGTGTGGATGGATGGTAGTGTTCAAACTAATCTCTGCCACAGACATGAGAGCTGTGCTTAGAAGTGAAAGGGATTAGGAAGAGGCATAAGCCAAAGCCAGCCATTAAGCATGTATTTTAACAAATAGAAATCTGCAGAATAACTGAAGTGAAGTTATAGTAAACATCAACTCATCTGATAACAACCACTTTGTGAAGCAAGACTCAACCTCCTGTTTCTTGTAGAGGCAGATATTTCTTCTCTGGCTAACAGAATGAACAGTTTGTTTTTCCCATTATGGGAAATATGGCAGAGCCCAATAATCATTAGATGAAAAACAATAGCTCTTAAACATCCTGGCTAGGTAAAAGAAAACAGATACAGGCTTCATCCAAAATGATGCCACTGCTAGTGGCAGTTTTTCATTACTGAACAATTGTTGTGATTCTTGGTGAGCTTTAACTCAGCTAAAATTACAGTTGGTGATGAACTCAGAAGTCTCTTTCAAGTTTTTAACTTCCACCTTCTGTTTATGAAACTTTTTTCATCCAGTAATCTATCAGTTAAACTTATTATTATTGATTAAATTATCCAATTGTTGCTTGTTACAATACTGCAGAACTTGTTCACCAGTAAAAAATATAAAGTTTCACTGGAACTTCTCCAATATTGCAGCAACATAATCTTAGGAAATTGAAACCCAAGGTTTGGAGAAAAAAAAATCTAAACATGTATTAGAAAGAAAGTGACCTGTTCATCTGTTTTCCCATATTTATATTCCTTTTATTATCTGCACTTATAGTATATGTGTTACCAAACTAAAACCCAAATGTTTATAGTTGCATTCTTCACAGGAAAGATCATGGACGACTGCTGAACCCTTTCATATTTTAGACCATTACTGTGTAGTAGCTTTTCCAGTAAACAGGATTGTAACAGAATTTGTAATAATTTGATCGTACTATTTATCATCACATAAATATATTGGCTAAAATTCCCTTTCTAGTGGTGGAAGGAGAGAACGTGTTTAGGAAATCGACACCCATTTGCTGTCTCAGCAGAGAGATCACCTGTCCCCTCCTATTCTCACAATAGTAATAAAAACTTGCAAGGGTTTTCTTTTGTTCTGTTTTTACTTCAGGAATATGGAACTAAATTGTTCCCTGTTCTTCATTCATGAATCTGTAGATCAGATTTATAAGCTGTTCTTGTGTTCATTATATCTTCATGTTACTTGAGGACCTATCCAGATCTCTGTGTAAAAAACCAAGGTAGCCTCAGGACAAGTTCATTTTTCATCTCTCCCAAGGAACTGACTATGTGGATCAGGGCATGATCCATGAAACTCTAATGGCTAGACACTTACCCCAAAAAGGAATCTCCATGGTCATCTTTCTTTACAGTAATTTAAACGACCTTTTATTTCTCAGAATGAAAGAAATTGAAGACTTGATTTCAATTGCCTTCCAATAATAATAATATTATTTATGGGGTTTTGGGGACGTTGATTCTTCTTAAAAAGGAAAGCAGATAATTCAGTGATCAAAACTGGTACAAACTAGGAGTAATTCCATTGTAATGAAGCAATGATGTATGCGCAAAATGAGGTATGTGCAAAATAGCAGGACCACCTTGGGTAGCTTCCGTCAGTTTATGGTTTTATTGGTTGGGTACCTCTTAGTACTGTCTTGTAAAAGAACATCAGTGAAGTATCTCTTCTACTGACTTAATTCAGCCAGCTATCACTCCAGATGCTTCAGGATGTATTCCTCTAACAGTATGGTGAACAGGGTATTTTTAAAGGAATCAGCATACTTGTTTCCAATCTCTGTTAATATAATTAATCTAGCAGAATAGCTATTTTATGTCTCATTTTACCCACCCACCCAACAACAACTGTCTTACTTCTTTGAAATTTTGGCACTTTTGCACAACTTAAATATGAAAAAAAGAGACATTTACAGCAATGTTAGTTTCTTTGATTCTGTTGTCAAGCCTAATCCCCTTTCTGTGAACTAAAAGACCTGGAACAACACAACACCCTGTAAGTGGTCATAGGGACATTTCTGTTGGAGTTCAGTCATGCTCTCTTGGTCTTTTTTGTTCTTGTGAATTAAAAGTAGTAAAACCAGGCCATACTTATAAATCTAGTCTTACAATATATGACCTTATTCACAATTTTTGAAGCCTGGAATTTTGCTATAGTTCATTTGCCAAATGAGTGTTCTTTTAATGGAGAAGATCAGAAATCTTGCTGGCAAAGGAATGGAAAGGGAACAAGTAAACATGTTTCACAGGGGACAAAGGAAAAACAAGAACGCAACAAGACAAAGGTACTGATTTTTCTGTGCTAACCATGATTTATAAAAAAATTATCTAGCAAAAAATGAGTTGCTCTGCTCTTTTTGCTCACTGACAAAATGTATAGTTCTCAAGATCATGAAAGACAAATGCACCCAAGTAAAATTATACTAGTAAACTCTGCTACTGTCAAACACCAACAAACCCCCCTTTTTTCCATTATAAATTGTAGTAATTTTTTCCAAATAATAAGATATTTCAGCAAAAGTAATTTTTACAAGTATAATAATGTTATCACAGTAGTTTTTTTTCTTAATGGAAAGGTAACAAAAGTCACATCTCTAGTATTATTGCAATAGTAATAGTTCCTAGAAGAGACTTAGAGATCTTTAAAGTTACTTCTCAAAGTTTTACCCTATACAAAGGCATGTGCCAGTAGAATACAAATTAATTTACAGCACAGCAAGATTTTAGACAATATCTAATACCTGTAAGAATATGAAGTTACACTGGGAACTTTCACTGATTCTTCTCTAGAATGTAGCAGATGCCTTAGAGCTTTTTGTCAAAGACATTATTTTACTTCACCACCAAAAATTAATTATTACAGAGCCTTATATTTCTACCCACTTGAAATCAATTACTACAGAATAGAGAATTCCCGAATATGAAAGTCTCCTGGTGGGGGAGGGTAAATATATAAAACTTACTGTCAGGATAAATTGGCCAGAATGATTTGGCACATATCCTCAGTTTGACATGAAAACATGTATCTGTGCGTCAGCTGCACACAAAGGCTATCTGGCCACAGAAAAAGCATGAGGATTAGACATAATGCTGCCTCTTTGAGACAAAGGGTATTCCTTAGTGCAGTGAGGTTAAAGTAGACAGCTCATCAGTAGTGCAAGTCTATTCAAATTATTTAGTTACCATTTTGACCCAGAAGGAAGTGGTGGCAGAGTATTAATTAATTTTGGGGTTTATTCATCTTGTTATTTTGTTTCAGTAAAAGCAGCACTGGAAATGTGAAAATATACCAAAATGTGAGACCATTTTTACTTTAATCACTTATAGAATCGCTTTCTAATTTTAAGGCTAGTTACAAAATATAACTGATTTCAGTTTACATTTCATGAAGACTTATATCATGAAGATGTTATGTACGTTTGTAAGTGGGTGCATGATTTTAAATTCAACCAAAGTGAATTGAACAACTCATGTTCAAAATAAAGCATATGTTTGTCTACCGTGTTGAATTAATGCTTCATTTATTTTCAATTCAATGAGAGCTGCGTTTCTTCAGTATTGCAGATTTAGGCCACCAAATCTCATCCAAGCATACAGTAAGTCAATGGGAATTTTTCTACTACAGCCCTGATGACCTTTCTGAATATGTGGACTTTTAAATATTTTTTTCAGATAAGTTACGAAATACTTTAAGTGATTCACATAAATATATTGTGTTTAGAAAGTTGGTTTTGTTTTTTTTTTAAACCATTCAGATAGAAGGTAGAAGTCCATGGACCTATTAGATGAAAATAGGTCTATTGGCTTCACAGGGTTTTATGTCATTCAATACAAAATACTTAAAGGAAAAAATAGTGGACAGAGGAAGGAAACTATATAATAGATATTAACATAAACTGCAAAGCATTCATGCAATGAGAGATTCTCTTCATATTCTAGTGATGGGTAATTTGAATTAATTTTGGACTGAAATATTTAGGGTTATGTAATAAGGATATATGTAAAGAATATCTAGGAATGTGTAATTTATAATTTATAATAAATTATATAGGAAGAAAATAACAGCTGGTATATAACTTGAAAGTGAAAACTAAAAATATACTTTCCGATAATTAAAAATGACAAGTTAAGTTGAATTTTTTTTGTTTATTATCTACTGCTTGTGTTGATAATAAACAGATAGAAATATGATGTTATAGAAAGCTATAGGTTAGATATATATTTTAAAAGCCTGATTATATTTCTTGTAAATTTTCTGTGGAGCATTTTGCTTCTGATATTTTACCCAAATTGGAAGAGTCCTGTTTCAAAATGTCTAAATATTTGCTCTTATTTTTATTTAGAGGTTTAAGCTATTTGCTCTGGGACAGAAAAATGCACGTGTAGAAACAGTAAAGATAAGATTCTGCAGAACGGAGTCATTGCAGGTGAGATGAATTCCCATAAAAAAGTACGAATCTCAAAAATCCTAGAAACCAGATCATTGTGTGTATTAGCAACAATGCTTACAGATTCATCATGGCTCACAACAAAGGTATTTATAAGTGGACCTCCTGCCTCTGTTGCATGCTGTCATTGCTTTGGATTGACTGCTGTTAGATCCCTGTAATCCCGAGCCCTGGGATCTTGTCCTACATGTTTACCCCACTTGGTATGCCTGTTAGGAAGTATTTAAAATGGAAATGAACTCTAATCTTTGTATGTGTTTATAACAAAGGATTTTAATCCCTTAAAACTGATATTTAACATGTTTTTTTTTTAAAAAATAAAGTTTATAAAAAGCTGTGTTCAGTCTGATAGCTTATGTTTGTCAGTTTATCCAGTTAAGTTTGGTTAATGTCTGGCATTTCTTAATAGAGTGCTGTACCAGTGATATTATAAAATACATTCATGGATGAGGAGGAGCATAGAGTAACAATGGCCACTAGACAAAAATTAGATGTTTGTAATAGAAGCTCTTGGCACCTTTCATATATGTAATTCACTTGTAATATAGAAAACAATTAATAAATCATGTTTTAGAAAACTGATGTGTCAGATATAGAAATAATATATTGCTGACCTCAATTTGTGAAATTATGTTGTTGTGTAGATATCGTGTAGAGATTAAAACAAACATATTGTCCAATTAAGAAAAGGTTCATTAAAACTATCATAGCCCTACATAGGACTACAAAGATGATTAGGGGTCTGGAGCACCTCTCTTACAAAAAGAAAGGCTGAGGGACTTGGGTGTTTTTAGTCTGGAGAAGAGAAGACTGAAGGGGAATCTGATCAACACCTATAAATATTTAAAGGGTGGGTGTCAAGAGGAAGGGGCCAGTCTTTTTTTCAGTGGTGCTCAGTGACAGAAGAGGAAATGGACACAAACTTGAACGTATGTTCCATCTAAACAGGTGGAGGAACTTCACTTTGAGGGTGGCAGAGTACTGGAATAGACTGCCCAGAGAGGTGGAGCTCTGGAATAGACTGCTCAGAGAGGTGGAGTCTCTGCCTCTGGAGCCATTTGAAACCCACCTGGACGGCTACCTGTGCAACCTGCTCTAGGTGGGCTTGCTTTGGCATGAGGGTTGGACTAGTTGATCTCCAGAGGTCCCTTCCAAACCCATATCATTCTGCGATTCTGTGATCCCACCTGAAAGCTCATTTTTGACCACTGATTAAAAATAGCATACTGAAGCTAAAATTCCATCTTTTCAATCTTTGCCTCTCCCGTATTTGTTTATATCAAATGATATTTGAAAAAAAAACACATTAAGGAGCTCTACCTAAGCAAAGGCTACAGCAGTAAGAACTTTGTCTTCTAGTGAAAAAGAAAACATGTGACGACTTAATATTTTAGCTAATAAAATGTCTCAAACTTCATGGAGCTCCCTAGACAATGCTGTCTGCATGTCAATGCTTCCTGGAGAATAATCTACAAAATAGAATTACAATATATTCACCTCATCTAGGTTTAATGAGTTGGACAGCATTTATTTTCTCCAAATAATGAGACAGTCAGTTTTGTTGAAATTCAATAGCCATAGAAACAAAGTTCCTATAAATTGGGTAAAGCAAATACAAGAATATAGCATATCCCAATTTATTTTTTTGTTGACGTGATTATAACAAAGAGAAAATCCTAAAGATATACAGGTGTATTAAAAGAATAAATGCTCGAACAGACTTTGAAACTTGTCATCAAGGCAGTGTAATATTACTTCATTTTTCCATTAAACATTGAAATATGTATTACTCTCTACATACATATATAGACTTAGAGATAAAATTAATTTCAAGCAACCTATTCAGCAGTAATCCCTGGAGCTGAAAAGTTGCAAGAGTTAATTGTAAAATACACTGAATTAGCAAAACTAGTACACAAAATAGTGTAAAACACATTGCCGATATGAAATTGTTCTTACTTCATTCGAAAGTGGTAAAAAAAAATCACCCATTTAGTTAAGAATTCTAATAATCTATCTTGGAAATTTCACATTTGCAGTTCATAGTACTCACTACAAATCTTTTGGCATCTTTTTGAAAATCACTGCAGTTTTAATGTTATGATCGTTATTAATAAATATTTATACATCATTAATTCAGATTGACTTTTCCTCTGTAAAGCATGCTGAGATGTATCAAACTATGAAGAAAACTGCAGACTTAGCTAATGTGCTCAGTTAGGTTTTTTTTCTTTCAAGAGTGACCAACTTACATAGGAGCATTACAGAAATAGAATTATAGAATACCTTGAGTTAGAAGGGACCCATAAAGATTACTGAATCCAACTCCCTGCTCCTCACAGGACTAAGAACATCATCCACCCAGTCCTTGATGCCTGAAAGTCTTGGTGCCACGACCTCTTTCCTGGGTAGCCTGTTCCAGTGACCAACCACCCTCTCAGTGAAGAACCTTTTCCTCATGTCCAGTCCGAAGTTCCCCTGATGCAGCTTCATTCCATTTCCTTGTGTCCTATCACTGGTCATGAGAGAAATGAGATCAGCACCTCTGTCTCCACTGTTCCCCTTGAGAAGATTGTAGACTGCTATTGTGGTCAACCTTCAGCTATCTCTTTTCCAAGCTGAACAAACCAAGTGACCTCAGCCACTTGTCATAAATCTTCCCCTCAAGAACTTTCACCATCTTGGTCACCCACCTCTGGGCACTCTAATTAGTTTGATGTCCTTCTTCTATGGAGGATAATAATATAAATGTGAAATCACTAGAGCTAATCTGTACACTGGTGTGATACAATAAGGATGTTTTTTCTTGGGATCCTAATGGAACAGGTATCTCCATCTGGATAGGGCCTTACTCCTGGCATAATTTCATTGACTTCAGTAGGCTGTTGTTAAAGAACGGGACCTTCCAGTTCTGGAAATTTGTTTTAAATTTACAGAACATATAATTTTAGTGTAGTAAAAGTAGCTATTTCAGGATTATTTACTTTGGTTCCAACCAAAGGTGATGTGAAGAATATGCCAACCAACCCTGCCTGTCAGTAACAAAGCTACTTTTACTATCTGTCATCTAAGGTGCCATGTTGTTTTCCAAGTTCAAATAACAGACTGGTAAATTAAGAATGAATTATGAATAAGAAAAAGATCACAAAAGATTATNTTTGAAACCCACCTGGACGGCTACCTGTGCAACCTGCTCTAGGTGGGCTTGCTTTGGCATGAGGGTTGGACTAGTTGATCTCCAGAGGTCCCTTCCAAACCCATATCATTCTGCGATTCTGTGATCCCACCTGAAAGCTCATTTTTGACCACTGATTAAAAATAGCATACTGAAGCTAAAATTCCATCTTTTCAATCTTTGCCTCTCCCGTATTTGTTTATATCAAATGATATTTGAAAAAAAAACACATTAAGGAGCTCTACCTAAGCAAAGGCTACAGCAGTAAGAACTTTGTCTTCTAGTGAAAAAGAAAACATGTGACGACTTAATATTTTAGCTAATAAAATGTCTCAAACTTCATGGAGCTCCCTAGACAATGCTGTCTGCATGTCAATGCTTCCTGGAGAATAATCTACAAAATAGAATTACAATATATTCACCTCATCTAGGTTTAATGAGTTGGACAGCATTTATTTTCTCCAAATAATGAGACAGTCAGTTTTGTTGAAATTCAATAGCCATAGAAACAAAGTTCCTATAAATTGGGTAAAGCAAATACAAGAATATAGCATATCCCAATTTATTTTTTTGTTGACGTGATTATAACAAAGAGAAAATCCTAAAGATATACAGGTGTATTAAAAGAATAAATGCTCGAACAGACTTTGAAACTTGTCATCAAGGCAGTGTAATATTACTTCATTTTTCCATTAAACATTGAAATATGTATTACTCTCTACATACATATATAGACTTAGAGATAAAATTAATTTCAAGCAACCTATTCAGCAGTAATCCCTGGAGCTGAAAAGTTGCAAGAGTTAATTGTAAAATACACTGAATTAGCAAAACTAGTACACAAAATAGTGTAAAACACATTGCCGATATGAAAAGGTTCTTACTTCATTCGAAAGTGGTAAAAAAAAATCACCCATTTAGTTAAGAATTCTAATAATCTATCTTGGAAATTTCACATTTGCAGTTCATAGTACTCACTACAAATCTTTTGGCATCTTTTTGAAAATCACTGCAGTTTTAATGTTATGATCGTTATTAATAAATATTTATACATCATTAATTCAGATTGACTTTTCCTCTGTAAAGCATGCTGAGATGTATCAAACTATGAAGAAAACTGCAGACTTAGCTAATGTGCTCAGTTAGGTTTTTTTTCTTTCAAGAGTGACCAACTTACATAGGAGCATTACAGAAATAGAATTATAGAATACCTTGAGTTAGAAGGGACCCATAAAGATTACTGAATCCAACTCCCTGCTCCTCACAGGACTAAGAACATCATCCACCCAGTCCTTGATGCCTGAAAGTCTTGGTGCCACGACCTCTTTCCTGGGTAGCCTGTTCCAGTGACCAACCACCCTCTCAGTGAAGAACCTTTTCCTCATGTCCAGTCCGAAGTTCCCCTGATGCAGCTTCATTCCATTTCCTTGTGTCCTATCACTGGTCATGAGAGAAATGAGATCAGCACCTCTGTCTCCACTGTTCCCCTTGAGAAGATTGTAGACTGCTATTGTGGTCAACCTTCAGCTATCTCTTTTCCAAGCTGAACAAACCAAGTGACCTCAGCCACTTGTCATAAATCTTCCCCTCAAGAACTTTCACCATCTTGGTCACCCACCTCTGGGCACTCTAATTAGTTTGATGTCCTTCTTCTATGGAGGATAATAATATAAATGTGAAATCACTAGAGCTAATCTGTACACTGGTGTGATACAATAAGGATGTTTTTTCTTGGGATCCTAATGGAACAGGTATCTCCATCTGGATAGGGCCTTACTCCTGGCATAATTTCATTGACTTCAGTAGGCTGTTGTTAAAGAACGGGACCTTCCAGTTCTGGAAATTTGTTTTAAATTTACAGAACATATAATTTTAGTGTAGTAAAAGTAGCTATTTCAGGATTATTTACTTTGGTTCCAACCAAAGGTGATGTGAAGAATATGCCAACCAACCCTGCCTGTCAGTAACAAAGCTACTTTTACTATCTGTCATCTAAGGTGCCATGTTGTTTTCCAAGTTCAAATAACAGACTGGTAAATTAAGAATGAATTATGAATAAGAAAAAGATCACAAAAGATTATTTTTTTTTTATTAGAACATTATAGTTCTAACATCATGCACAATCAGTAAAGCTAAATTTTTAAAGTAAAACATGCAAGAGTTAAGATTCTTGAAGCAAAAGTCTTGCTTAATTGCACATATATTTCATTTTAAAGTAAATGTATTAACAAAAATGAGACTATAATAAGATATACTTTTAAAGTTTAGCTAAGTGTACATGGTAATAGAATTATATTTCCAGCCTACTTCACTATTTGCTCTAAACTCATCCTCTCTCCCCATTTATTTTATTGTGCTTTTTGAAGAATTTACCATTTTATGAAGGTGAAACCTCTAGTAAGACTTTTAACAAAGATGATGAGATAGAAAATAAATACATTAAAGCTTTATTCAATTGTTAGTGTCTAACTAATCACATGTAGTCCAGTGAAATTCAAAGATACTATTTGTTATCAAAGACTGAAAGATTTACCCCAGTTATGCAAATTCTCATTCATTTGAGTAGTCTTTATTCATATACATGAGCTTCAGCACAATTTTTCACAAAAAATTGAAACACAGAAGTGCTGCAAAAAGAGAATCTTCTGTTTTCTTGTGCTTTTCCACAATTTTCCATACAGGAAAAAATTCCAGAGAAACTATTCAAAATTTAGTATTATGTAAAGCAACAGATGTCTGCAAAACATTTTGGTGTCTCTGTTCCTATTTCGAGAACAACATACATTATCGTTAATCATGATAATCTGAAACTTCATTGTTCTTGAAATATTGGTTTATTGAACCATTTTTTATTTAGATGAATATAAATTTGCTGACATTTAGAAAATATTGATACTTCAAACTTTTGTATATGTCTAGTCTGACTGAAAATAATAATTATCTTTGGGACTGCATGGGTAAATTATTCATTATTACATCATCATACTGAGAAGGAACCAGGTTGCATGATCTGCAAAGATTATGCATTACTTAAAAATGGTTGAAAGCCATTTTTCTCTTCATTACAATTGTCACATTAGTAAAAGAAAACAGTCAGCTTTCTAGGAACATTTTATTTATTTAGAGCCTCTAAGATTTCCCAGGAGAGTATGACATATAATCAAAGAAAAAGGCTTGGTGTGATAGATTCTGCAACACTGCATTACATTCTGTGGAAAGTCATTTATGGAAAAATGAACTATGCCCATGTTATTCCAGATATCTTAGTAAAACATAAGGTGAAAG
>VZTM01042349.1:1597-12325 GCA_013400555.1 Jacana jacana
TCAGTTATTTTATGTAGGATTCAACCAGATGTATTTTAATTTAATGTATCTGTATTCCTTTCCAAGTCTAAGAACAGGCTGCTGTTGACTCTGAGCGTGGAATTTCAGCCCAAGGCATTTTCAAAGTGTGAATGAAACTCCCTGCTCATTGCTATTAATGTGTGCTAGCCTGTGTTTAGTCAGAGTTACATTTTCCATGGAAGTACCACTAGAAGTCAATATCAAGATTCATACTAAAAAGTATATTCTGATTTGTACATTAAGCTGGTCCTGCCTTAAAAATGCTTCCAACACCAAATCACATCCCATATGGCAATAGAAAGAATAAATGCATTAAATATTCCCCACCACACCCACTGACAGCCGAGTGACAAACATGAAAAGGATTTAGCTAAAGCCTCCCTACATGCAAAGGGGAGAGGGCCGAAACCTTCCCCAACATGAGCAGTTTCTACAGATATAATTCAGGTGCCCTAAATTTCTGTGGGTGATCCACCGAAAGCCTCCCATGCAGGGAGGATGTAGTGGGGGAAGCTGGCCTGACGTGACAATGAGAGAAGTGAGGTGGTGGAGCAGTCTGAAAGACTGGAAAGGGTCACGACATCTTCCTTTGTAAGAAGAAAACAGCAGAACTGCTTCAATCATGCCACACGTATTGTGGAGAGAAAAAGCAATTTCTAAAAAAGGATTTGGCTTTTAGGGAGTGCTCGACATGTTATTCAGAGGAGGGTGAATAAAGCACAAGTTCATTCTCGGATCTGTACAGCACAACTCAGAGAAAACTTCTTGCTTTAGACAAAAGGTGCTTAAGAGAAAAAAAAAAAAAGTTTCAGAGAGTTCTGCAGTGAGAGAAAGACCAATCAGCATCTTTGTTCAAAGCCACAATTGAAGGACTCGAGTTGCATGGGGATAAAAATCTCACCAGAGTTTTGTTCACTAAGAGGGAGCAGGGTGAGAGGCAAGACTGGTAAAAGATTTAGGGTATTAGTAGCTGATCTCCGCAGAGAAATAACGTGTATCTGCTTCACAGGAGATAGAGCTGGAACAGATGACTTTGTTCAGCCCTGGATGAAGAGTTTCTGATTAGTTCAGATCCTACTTAGGAAATTAAGTCTACTTTCTCAGGAAGGACAGGTTAAAATTACAGTGCAAAAGTTCCCCTTCTGTTGCTTCCATGATTTGCAGTCTTCTTCCTCTTAATTCTTGGATTGAGGTTAACTTTAATATCCCCATGTGTTAGAAAATCCTCCGTCTGAAAATAGTGTTGAAATTCTCTGTCTCTTATTTCTGATTGTAAAATCACTTGCTGTATTTTCCTTATATCCTTAGTATGTTCACTTCTGCCCTGAAGAATTTTTGCAACTCAAATAAAACTTTTTTAAAGAAAGATATTTTATCTCTCTCTATATATAATATATCTTGCTGTCACCTACTGCAAGGAATGATAAATCATTTTTAGGGTTGTGCATGTCATTGAAAATATTAGATTAAAACAAAACAACTTGTCTCTGCTTTTAGAATCAATGAAAATGCTGAGACGTTTAAAAATAAGTACAGGTTGGCTGAAATAACAACCACTGAGATAAGAAACAATGTGTATCGATCACATAGCAGGCCAAAGTCCAGTGGTGTCTTCAAGATTCTTGATACCTGACAAACTGTAGTTTGTATTTCAAAGAACACAAGAGAGAAAAGGAACCAGATAACGACTAAGGCAGGGGAGGGTATGTTCAGTCTGTTAGGACAAACCTGATTTGGAAATGTCTGTTTATTTGCCCTGAGATAGACTGCCAATGTCTGTGTATGTTTTTAGTGCCATGCAACATGAAACTGGGATATCCTTTTCCATTAGGTCTGGTCTTGCATGGCCTCCCTTTCAACAAGCTGCATCCATCTATATGCATTTGGTCCCCAACTACCTCTACACTCCATGCGGTACACGAAACTATCAGCTGTAATCTACCTGGTAGCTGTAGATTTTGGTTTTCAGTTGGGTGGTTGACAAAAAGTGTGAAACATTAGCAGCTGTTTTTATAGCTTGCAGTGGAGGACCTGTGTGGCAAGTCATTGTGAGCCATGAGGATATCTAAGGATGCAAACTGGGATGGTGGTTGAGAATATGTAGTGTGGAGGAAATTGGGCTTGGATGGGGTCTGCTCCTTGCTACTTTTTTTGAGTGATCTCTGGATTGAACTATAACCAAAACCATGCTCAGGTGTTATTTTAGAGAGCTAGTTGAAGAATCACAGAATGATAGGAGGTTGGAGGGGACCTCTGGAGGCCATCTAGTTCAATCCCCCTTGCCAGAGCAGATCCATCTAGAGCAGGTTGCTCTGTCCAGGTGGGTTTTGGGTTTTGGATGTTTTCAGAGATGGAGGCTCTGGGCAGCCTGTTCCAGTGCTCTGCCACCCTCAAAGTAAAGAAGTTTTGAAAAAAAATTAATGAAAAATGATAAATTGATACTGTTGAAGATGAATGAAGTAATTGAATGGCACAGTACCAGTTTGCTAGCGTGTTACATTTACCTTCCTGTGCAAATATTTTGTCAATACAGTGGAAAAGTGAGTCTAATGTTAATGTTTTGTGTGTTTTTTTGGTTTACATCAAAGTGTAAATATTAGGTCTCTTTATGAGTTCTTTTTGAAACACATTGAAGAGAAGTGCCACACATGAATGAATCTACCATTTATTCACCCAGAAGATGTGCTTATATCTTTCCAGCATATTCTAAGCCCAGATACTAGGCTTTTGAAACCTTTCAGAAGTGGTCCAGAGAATAATTTTCCTTCTTCCAAGAACTTTTGTTTATGATATTTGTAAATCCAGACAGTATAACAACAATTAACCTTTCAGCTTTTCTCTCTCTTGTAGGGCGATAGCTCCTATGTAAAGGATCGTTGGTGTGTGTTTGATGGATTCATGGTCTTTTGTCTTTGGGTATCACTAGTCTTACAGGTAATTATTACTCTTACCTTTTTCATGAATGGTTCCTTAATTGTAACAAATACAGGGCACAACCAAGTAATTACAAGTTGTGGAAGTACAGCTGTACATGGGTCAAGTTGTTTTTAAAAAACTGTGCTCAGTGCAATAACTCCATAATTGCACACTGCAGCATATCTATGTATTTGTAGTAAAATTTACCTTGTTTAATTTTTCTTATTGAGAAGTTATACATCAATCTGAAGTATGCTACCATAAACCCTCTGCATAATCAAAAGGATAAAGAAGAATCTTCAGAGAGCCATTTTTCTCTTACTCTGTATGTCAGTTGTGCTCGTCTTCCATTGAGTATAGTAGGATTCCATGGTGACCTGCTTAGGCAACTGAAGGGACAATGGTCCCAATGGTAGATGTTTGCCACGCTGTAGCCATATTGGTATGATATAGCGAGTGGAGGGGTTTAATGGAATATGGTCCACACCTAACAAAACCTTTTCCAAAATTCAATTTAAATCACAATGGAAAAAATAATAATGAATACATTTGGAAACAATTTCATAAATTTTCATAAAGAAGGAAAGTTGGAAGTGTTGCAAGTAAGCACAGAGTGTTAATGTACAGGTGAAATTGTGTCCTGCAAACCAACTGATCCTTAACCATAGCCAGCTTTTTGGGTAAGAACAGACTGAAGACTGTAAGACTGGGCCAGCAATAGTATAAGGATTGTAAAAGTTCTGTAGTGATTGCTGTTAGGCATAACTTTTCTACAAATAAGTGGAATTAAGACACATTGTCTTAAACCAATTTAAGACACATCCTAATTTTCTGCTTTATACACAGGGGAAAGTTCTGTACATAATGTGTACATGTAGAGTGAAGGTTGATCATTACAGATAAGCACTGTAGATTACTCACTATATGAATTGCTAGGTTTCCCCTGCATCTTTTTAGCACTTTGAGCAAATACTAAATTAAGCAATTACTCTTGGAGAGTAAAAGACAAGGATTTTAAAAGGACACTCTCACCCAACAATTAAGCTAAATAGTCTTTATGGAGTGCCTAAATGGGCAGTGTATTAAGGAAATGGTTCCCTGCTCTGTAGCTTGGCTGAAATTTGTGTTGTAGGTGTAGTTTAGGAGAAGAACATGTACAGTTTTCTCATGCACTTGGAATTAAATGGAGAGTTTATAAGTATGTTGCAAATCATAAAGCCACCTGTGTATAGAGGATCATAGAAACACATGGTGGGAAAGGACCTACAAGATCATCTAGTCCAACCGTCCTCTTATCACCAATAGTAGCCACTAAGCTACTAAATCATGTCTTGTAGCACCTTGTCCAGATGGTTCTTGAATATGTACATTTATATCATAGTATAAACCTTAGCAGTGTGCAACATTAACAGATAGTGATTTTTATATTTCGAAATGTGAATTGTTCACTTTTAATGAAGTTGTGGGAAACTTGAGTAGGTCTGGCACAGAGAAAGCATCTAACACAAACTTGTGGTTTTCTTGAGAAACTTTATGAACATAGGCCGAGTATATTTTTGAAATTTCGTTAGGGTGACCTAGAGATGGATTAATGCATTTACTAAGACTATTCTTTTAAAAAAACATGGTTAAAATGAACCACAAAATGGCCAAAGAGAAGATTGAAAATTATAATAAAAATCAGGCACAGTGTTCATAGTTTTAAATGTTACATGTTTAAATGAGTACAGGAAGAGGGCAGAGTCATCAAGAAAATTTCCTGATTCTCTTGTTCGTAGGTGTTTGAAATTGCTGAAATAGTTGACCAGATGTCACCTTGGGGCATGTTACGGATTCCACGACCACTCATTATGATTCGAGCATTCCGGATATATTTTCGTTTTGAGCTGCCGAGAACTAGGATAACAAATATCTTGAAGTAAGTAAGTCTGTTTTCTGAAAAACAACATGGGAAATTTCAGTTTTGACTTACAAGACTGACTGTGGAACTCAGAGAAGGACCCCTCTTGGGTTTATGCCCTTAGTGAGCATTTTCTTGCTGAGTTTTAGTTCTGGCCAAAACATTCTAGCTGTTTTTCATATTTAAGGAATCATCAGGTTCACAAGAAAATTATAAAAACTGTCAAATATTTAAATAAATCTTAAAGCTAGTAACTGTAGCCAGCAATTTTCAACCAATGGCGGGAAATTCTGTTTCATTATTATGGGCACTAAGTAATCACGGTGAACACTCATAGACTGTTAATATTCATAATTAAAAATAATTTAAATAATTTAAAATGAGCTCATGCTAAAAATCGTGGCGGTACAAGTGTACACATATGTACAGAGATGCTTACATGCAAGCAAACACACATAAAAATGTTTGATACAGCACGTAATGGCAAAAAGCCATGTAATGGGAATGTGGAAGAGGTTTTTTGTTTTTATTTGGTATCAACTGTACTTCATCATCATATCGTGTCTGTATAAGACATTAGATACTGTTTTGCAAAAAATAGATACTCTAGCTTTTATTTAGGTTTTTTTTCTTCCACCCTTTATAATTTACAGGTGGTTCAATTTATGTAAAAATCGTGGCTCCCTTTTCTATCTCTGCTCAGAGTGAGAGATCAGTTTTCAGGAAAAAGTTTCTGCAGGATGAAATACATCTTCCTGTATGTGAGCATATTGTCCACTCTGGAGCTTCTCAAAGGAGGCTTCACACTGCCTTTGCATTCAGTGTTGTCTTTATCTTTTTTTCCCAGGCGTTCTGGAGAGCAAATCTGGAGCGTTTCAATTTTCCTTCTGTTCTTTCTCCTCCTGTATGGGATCCTGGGAGTGCAGATGTTTGGAACTTTTACGTACCATTGCGTGACTGATGACACGCAGCCAGGGTGAGTTCACCTGTGGGGGCGTGATGTGGAGCTGTTCATTCAGTGCATATGTATAATTGTAGGTAGCATCAGTGGATGTGAAATGGACTTCACAATAGATTAAAAGTAGTCCACCAAAATACATGAAGATAAATCAGAGAAAAAAAACAAAAATGCTAGGAATTATGAAAAATACAAACTTTAACTGTGAGAGATTACAAATTCTGGCATGGGGCTGCAGTCTTGGTTTAGGTGGTGAGTGACTTGGTATGTGTGCGTGGGGGTGGGAGCAGAAGAGCAGAGGAGCAGAAGAGCTGAGGAGGCCTCCCAGAGATACTCAACCCTTGTAGCTGATGTAGGTCACTGATGATTCATCAGCTTTCGCTGTATTCTCCTGTCTTTTCCCAGAACATCTAGTGTGGGGCCAGACCTAATGTATAGGGCAGAACTACCCCTAGAATCTAGCACTCTTTCTTGATTAAGAGGTCACTGGGACCTGTTGCTCAGATTTAAAGACCCTTTTTACCCAGCCTTTGGAAAGTACTTACGATTAATATTTTACCCTGGTGATAGAGATGGTGTTTTTGATTCAGTAGATACTTAAACACAAGATTAACTTGAAGTGCAGCATAGGCTTTTGTCACTGGGATGGCTTATAAAATCACAGATAAATATATGCTTACAGGTCCTGTTGAATTGAGGGCTTGACTGTATACTCAACCAGAATTACATCTTGAGATTCTATTACATCTATTTCTTCATTTTGTCCCTGTTTCCTTGGATAGGGAAATGTTAACTCTGGAGTTGTAGCCTCTGCTTTAGTAAAAAATTGGATCCTTTTACTCTTGTATTGAATGTCACAGAACATAAAATAAATAGAGCGGATAGTGCTCACTCAGCACTGGTGAGGCCGCACCTTGAGTATTGTGTCCAGTTCTGGGCACCTCAACACAAGAGAGATCTTGAGGTGCTGGAGCAAGTGCAGAGGAGGGCAACGAAACTNGTCTCTTCTAACCTGATTCTATGAATGTGCCAGAGCACTGGAACAGGCTGCCCAGAGATACTCAAACCCTGCCTGGATACATTCCTGTCCAACCTGTTCTAGGGACACTTGCTTTGGCAGGGGGGTTGGACAAAATGATCTCCAAAGGTCCCTCCCAACCCCTACGATTCTGTGATTCTGTCACATTGAACATCTAGCCTTAACTCCTTTTTCTTTCAGTATCATCAAGCATATATATATTTTAGCTGTTTAAAAATTGGAAATCTAATTTACGTTACTTTTTAGGTGCCTTAGGCAGCTTCAGAAAGTAATTAATCACTTTTGCCACTTCCAGACCAGAATTGCAACTTTAAATTGCTCCCAGAGTTGTGTATGAGGATGACAGTTTCATTGAAAAAGACATTTTCCCTAGAAGTGCTGCCTCATTTATTCTGTCAAATGAATGGTACTCACTCAAAGAACTTTTATTTTTCTTTGTTGCTTAACCTGTGAGCTTATACCTTACTCTTGGCGCACGGCTCACTTCTGCTCTGAAAATATTTCTCTTTTCTTTTCTGTAACTTCCAGCATTATTCTTTGTGAACGCTAATAGATACCTCATCATTTTTTTTTAATTTTTGAGGAATGTGGTGTAGGTCTGCAGGAACATAAGTGAAGTCAGGCTCTGCCTTCTTTGCATAGGTCGGGACTGACCTTTCCAGAGCTGGATGCAGAATTTATAAGAACAACCACCACGGGCAAGGAAAATTATAGAGAAAGAAATAACAGTTCTGGTGCCAAAAAGAGGATAATTTAGAGGCAGACATTGGTCCAAAACATAGTTAGAAAGGAGGTAGCATGCCACTTGTGAATCCAGGAGAATTTATTAGCTGAGATGTAGCAGAGCACAAAAGCACAAAAATTGCCTAGACAAATTTTACTTTTGTCTGTGGGGTTCACATTCTCAACTTTATAAGGAAGATTAAACATTCCTCTCAGAATTTGACTCTATCTGTCTAGCTCAGGTGGTGCTGTTCCAGGCCAAAGTTGGCTGTACTTGGCCTTAAATAATTTCAGAGTTTTTAATGAGCCACAGCTGTAGATACTCAGTATTTCTGCAAACCAGGTCTCAGGCTCCCAAGTCAAGATTAAGAAATGAAAAGCAACCAATTAGTGGCCACCTGTGAGAACTTTTAATTTTAGGTGATTTGCCTCATATTATGCAGAATGCCATGGCAAGCAGCAAGGGTAAAGTCTTATTATTGAGGTCAAGACTTCATCTATTTCAGAAATTTTAGAAATCACTCTTTTTAAGTCTACTGCCTTCTGACTTATTATTATGAGGGAGGCAAGCGTCTTTTGAAAACGACATCTTAAAATCTTGCTATTCTTTTTTTATTTGAAAGGACATGGCAGCCTCATCAGACACTCATTGCCTCTTTGACTGCTGCAAGTTCTTTTATCTTTCCATCCTTCTTGACGCCCACGCTGCCTGACCTCCTGTCTCTCCACCTCCTCGGTCATTTTCTAATGTTAACTCTGACAAACAGAAATACCGAAGTGAGCTAACTGCCATCTGAATTTTTCATTCCGTCCATGAAATCAGCAGAATCTGACTTCCTTCCAAAGGCTGAGAAGCACTTTATTTTGTCGTTTGATAATAAATCTTTCTTTTCCTCTCATTCTTATAATCTTTATTTTTCCAGATATTTTTTTCTCTACAGGGAACACTGTCTTCTTCGTAGACAATTTTCTCACACAGTATTCCCTTGTGATTTTTACTTAGCTTTTTACAACTATGCTGTCACAGCTTTTCCCTAATGATTTCTCCAACTGTTGCATCTCTTTTTTTTTTTTTCTGCCAATAAAGGGTATATTATATGGATTTCCTTATCATGGATTTTCTTTAGTTGCTTGAAAGACACACGGTATGGTTTGAGTGAAATGTATATATATTTGATTATCTAGATAAGTCCATACATTATAAGCAGTTTGTCAGGTTATTTTATTTTATATGAGATTAATTTCAAAGTGAGCAAACAGGGGGAACGTAGGTTGTGTTCCCATATCTATTGTTATTTACTCTTGGGCACCTCCAGCATACAAAAGGTACTTTAACAAGGACAGGAGAGAGACATTATTTCCAAACCACTGCTTTGGGTCTGTTACAGTATTTTATATATCCTCACATACTAGCTACTGAGTGTTTTCTTTATTTTCATTACCAAGACATGTTTGACTACACCAAAATACTTTCATACTGCATGATTAGATCATTTTTACTCCACAACAGTAATTTTTCTCTTTGTACTTCTCAGACTGCACAGGAACAAGGGGAAAGGAAGCCTTCCCTCATCAAAACAAAGGAGGCTAATCTGGCTAACTGCCATAAAACGTAGCACTTACCTATTTCTTCTCCCCAAGTCACTTTTAAGGGCCTTTTTTTAACACTTTCAGTAGATATAGATTGAATATTTCTGTAGACCCGTCTGCCTTGTCACCATGGCAGTCAATTTAAAATCCTTCTTTGCAAGGTTTCTTGTTTAAAGTACAAACTCCCCAGGAAAATAGATAAGAAAAATAATTACTGAGTAATAGGAAGATCTAAGAGGTTCTTGGTCATCTTTCCATCTGGCTATGTACAGGCCCTGAAAATGTCAGAAAACAGCTTCAAAGACTCTAGAGCTGAAGGTTCACCACAGTATCTAATAGAGGAAATAAATGTGATTAAAAAGAACAAAAGGGGCACGAGATACTGTCTCACATCAGCAGTGGGAAAATAAGAATGAGTAATTGGATTTCTGAGAAAGGGAAGAAATCAAAGACGAAGCTTGAAAAATCAGCATAACAGGACTTCTTTAACAGGGCACATCAATTTATTGATGCTGGTTGAACAACCAGCACTGCTTTAATACTGCCTTTGGGATTCATTCACAGTCTGTTAATGGCGATATGTCTCTAGTATAAACTCCTCAGGGAGAAAAGAAATAGAAGAAAGTCCTGATGTTGTTTAGACCCCAACCAAAAATCAAGAAAAATACAGCATCAGACCAAAAGGGAAGCAATTCAGTTCAAATTGGATGTTATCAAACAGGCCAAAGAGAGTGCTGACGTGATGGCCAGCACTGGTGCTCAAGGGAAGAGATGTTCAGGATGGACTCTCCTCACTTTCAGAGGTTGTGTGATTTCGGAGCAGAAATCCTGATTTTGTCTAGAACTGTTACATACACAGTTATCCAAAGCAATTGAGCTGTTTCTCATACATTCTTTTCATACAGACATTCAGGAGTTTTTATTTGCCCGGCTCCATTTTGAGCAAGAAGGTGACCTTTTAATGAAGATCTGCAGTGGGGTGATTGCAACCCAGTAACATCAACACTTGGTGTCTCAGTAATGACACATGCTTACCTGTATTCAGACTTGGAGCCATTTGGGTTTACACAATTCTTTGTCCCAGTGAAGACATCAAAGTTTATTGAAATTCTACTCAGCCTGTCAACTTTTATGGGTTTCCTGACCTTCTCTGACTAGTAAATACTCTTTTAGAGTGAGCTGGAGCGAATTTTATAGACTGTAGTTAAACTGGCTGACTATAAATACAAGAATTTGAATAACCTAACTGCCTACAACTCCTCTAAAACTACCACAACTCCAAAAAGCTCCATATTTATCCACAAGACTTTTACCTTATAATTGCTTTACAGAATTAAGGCCCAATGAGTTCCAAACTTTTCACAGGAAACCTGCAGGAGGCCAGGATGAAGCAAGTCAGGGAGATCCTCTGGTATATCATAAAACTGAGGGAAAGGTATCATTAGAAAAACAGAACGTTCCCTGTTGAATCTGCCAGGTGGGCAGTCAGATGCTTTCTTGAATAGAAAAGAAGCTGAAAAAGTTCCCTTCATTATATTGCAAAAAAAAAAAGCCAGAGAACCACTGGAGGAGTCTGTAGAT
>VZTM01042353.1:10326-27926 GCA_013400555.1 Jacana jacana
AAATAAAAAAAAAAAAAAAAAAAACAAAAAAAAAAATTATGGGTCAAAACCACAACCCCTTGGGGAAATAAAAAAAAAAAAAAAAAAAAAGCCGCAAAAGCCAGAGAAAAGACTTCAAATTCTGACATCTGCAGTGGTGTCCTATCCAAAAGGGAAGTATTCAGAATCATCTGAAATGTTCCAGTTGCTTTTTTGTTTTGCATGCTCCAAGTGTGTTTATTTCTGCATTGCTAAGCTATGAATCTTTTAAAAATCAGAGACAGGCTTTTTGCATTTATACTAGGATGGGCTGAACCCAGAAACACCAAACAACCAGCAAACTGAAAACCCTTAAAGCTGCATGTAGGATAAACTATAACAAATTATGTATCATTCAGCATAGGCTAATAATTGATCATTACACGTTGCAGCGTACATTTAGCATGTATAAAATTTGNTGAGCTATGAAGTACAGTAAAAGTAATTTAGAATTAAAGTATTCTTGAATAATACTCCACTTCAGAAAGTTTAACTAACTCAAAATAAGACAGCATGAAGAGAAAAGAAAACATTAAAGATCAGAGGAGTAATTTGTTTTCTTTTTATTATTCTATGTATTTCTTAACTGACTCATGACAGATCAGAATAATTTATTTGCATAATTGTTTTAGGACTATTGGTACCTTTTTGGTCCTTGCTTAAACTCAATGGATCTCATTTTAAAATGACAAAAATTTCACATTTCTGTAGTCCTCAGTATAGACTTAAAAGGTCAGTAGCAGGCTTCATAATTTAAACAGCTATTTGACTGATGTAGTCACATAATGGTGATACCTATTTCTAACAGCATTTAATGAAAGTCCACACCTAAATCACTTGAGTTATTTGAAATAATTTTTAAAGGTAGATAAAACTTTGTGCTATTGTGCTTTTATGGGTAGGAGAGAGGGAGACAAAATGTCACATATATGTGACAAAATTATCAACATCTAGGAATAGCCCAATATCCGAATTATTCAGCTTATTAAAGTCCAGAAGCTTCAGTCAACATCTTAGGTATTCACCTAAATTCCCTCTTGTAGCACCCAACTGTTTCAGTTCAGACACTTCATTTCTCCACCCCAGGCGAATAAATTCCATCTCTATAAAGTTCTAGGTTTAAATTTTCAGAAGGCAAACAGTAATTGCAAGTGTATCCATTTGTATTTGCTTTGTCTTAGACACCTCAGAAAAAAATCCTTGAATTTTACAAAGTGCTGAGTATTCATACAATAAAAACTGAATCCCAACCTAATACTGGGTGTTCCAAACATTAGACACTTAAAAGTTAAATCACTTTTGAAATCTAAGATAAATTTTCCTCAGCAAATATATATACAAGTATTTTAGATAGGAAAAAACCCTTGGTTTCTTCGAATGTAAGTATCTGCTTTTACTCTGTATCTAGCTGCAGTTCCACAAGACATCTTTTTTACCTTTTTTAAATGATGATCTTTTCCTTGTTCTGGTTTACTGTGGAATGCCATAACCAATTGTACTGGATTGGTTTAATAACATATAAATCAGATTTGACAGTCACATTAATATGGTATTTCCTCTAAAGCTCTCCTTCCAAATAAATGCTTCTAGCAAGATCTACTAACTCTCATGATTTACCAAAAGTCTCTTAAATAAGACACTTTTGGAATGTTAGGACCTGTGGCTGTAATGTTGATATGAGCTGAATATATAACAACATTGCTCAACCTCATTAGTCTTGCAAAATGCATGACTAGATGTTCTAATTACCTATCTTCTCATGCTCCAAATACATTTAAAGCAAATACTCAGTGTTTCCCCACTGTGTGACTTTATCAGCAGCCCCAATATTGTGGGATAGAATTTCATATCATGTCCTCTTTCTCTCTTGGGACTTAAACCAGTTCACATTGTTCAGTGTTATATATTTGAAGTAGTATTTCTTATCCTGATTAACACAGGGCATACAAAAATATGCACCAGTCATCAGCTTGAGGTGGGCTGAGCCAGTACCTCTAAATCACAGAATCATAGAATTGTCTAGGTTGGGAGCAACATTTAAGATCATCTAGTCCAACCATCAGCCTAACTCTGACAAAAAACCCATCACTAAATCACGTCCCTGAGTACTCATGTTAACCTGACTTTTGGATACCTCCATGGATGGTGCCTCAGCCACCTCCCTGGGCAGCCTGTTCCAATGCTTGATAACCCTTTCAGTGTAAAAAAACATACCAAATCTGAACCTCCCCTGGCACAACTAGAGGCCAGTTCCTCTTGTCCTATTGTCTGTGACTGAGAAGAGACTGACCGCTGCCTCCCTATAAACTCCCTTCAGGTAGTTGTAGAATAACAGATCCACACAAAATAGCAAGTCTCAGACTCATTGCAAGTTTTCCAGAATGAAAACTTTCAGTGGAGTAAAAGCAAATTCTCCAGCATATTGACTTAGAACAGTAACAGTCTTGTATCTGAGGGACCTTTCATATCAAATGTACTAATAGGCAGACGTATTTTTCATAAAAGTTAGTCACTTTTCCAGCCCAAATTTGTATTAGTAAAAATAGCGTACAATACTTCTTCCCTGTTAAATCAAAGGTCAGTTGAATTCCATTCACATAACAATAAACTTTAATTAAACTAGTATTTGCCTTATAGCAGTTGTCAAAAATTATAATTAACAAAAAAAAGCTACTAAATGGTATATAAAGGAAGAAGCTAATTATTCTACAGGATCTGTTTCATAATGTATACTGACCAATGTTTGCTGACAATCTTACATGCAAAAGATTTTTTCCTATCTCTCTTTTTTGCCCACCATTGCTTCATTTTTATTATTAATTCCTCCCTCTCCCTCTAATCTTTTGACCCTTTGCTTGGCATTTCAGTTAGATATTCTCATTTATTCAAGGGTGATTTTTTTTTTTTTTTTTTAAGGGTACTGCAGTACATTCAGATAGATTTAAGTACATATTCTTGTCATGGATGGTATCCTTGATGTGAATTTATTGACTGCTTTGGTTACTCATCAACACTGGGGTTTTCCTCCCTCATACATGCCGTTCTCCTCCTGTTGAACTTGGGGAGATTCCCAGGGCAGATGTGATTGGTAGGGCTGCCTCCTCCCCCAGCCCCAACATATCATAAAGCAGATTACAACACACCGCTAACCTCCACTGCCAGTATTTCTTACAGCAAAAAGACAAGGCCAAATTCTTCTGGTCACATAATTTCAAGTACCACCACCAAGCTGAGTTACAACACAAGATGGTGACCAGGAACTTATGACAGAAAGCTGTTGTTGTGATATGTACCTTGGACTTAGTTCTGTCCTCACCATTCAAGACCACAAAGAAAGGCTGCATGACTAAGACAGAGTTAACTGCATTATCATATTTCACTATAAAAGCAAAATTTGGCACATTTAGGGAAAGAAAAAAAAAAAAAAAAGCTGACATGTTACATCAGTATTGGCTGGCAGCACACGGGCCAAGGCTATGTCTAAGATTTCCATTACAAACTTCAGCTTAACTCTATTTTCAAGACAAAACAAACTTTTCAAATGAAGTTTGTACTGAATTCCTGAGTCCATGAACGTACTTTGATGTATAACTGTTCTAACAAGTTTAAGTAGGATAAACCAATAAGAAACAGGCCTCGACGATACAGATGTTGCTACCTCTTTTTGAAGGATAAAAAGGCAAAAAAACTCTCCAACTTAGCTGGATTTAAGCAACATATACATATTTTTCATTATAAACCCTGTAAAGACACATTTGGTTGAAATTACATGTGCATCCACACTTTGAACAAGTTATCCTAATATTTAAATCTGTATTAATCCCACAGCATCACACAGAATGTTACACAGGCGCTTTGTCAAATGTTTGTTCTTTTCCTTTATAGTGTTTACTAATTATTTACAGATTAGTACTTGGCACTATTATTTAACGATATAAGTGAGATATTTGAAGTTATCTTAAAATGAAAATTTAGCAAGTAGTGCAATCTACTTCCTCTATATATAAACTGTTTTTTTCCAGCAACAGTGGCCATTGTCCTTCCCCAAAAAGGAAACAAACTATGCATTCATTTTACTTTTCTCATGGATGAGCTGTAGGTTATGCATTGCTTTCATTAACATATGTTCCTGATGTTTTGAAGTTTTGATACCAGTAAATTGTAATGAGCTAGGGTAGTAAAACAACAGACAATAAATGCTGGATAGATACATGGATATGAAGAATGATTCAACTTAACAAGGAACATCTGGGAAGTATAGCATTTTGTATATTTTTCCACAGTTCTCATAACAACAGGTTATTTAAAAAAAAATAAATTTGACCATTCCTAAAAAATATTAGGTCTTTACATGAAAATATATGGAATATGATTTTTTTTTTCTTTTTTTTAATCAGAACAAGCACTTTCCTGCTAGTCGTCAAAACTTTTCCCACCCCACCATTTGTATGAAATAACCTCCTTATTTCACACAGGAAGCACAGGACAACTGCATAAATTTAAAGGGAAAGTACCAGAACAAAGGGTAGAAGCAGGCAATCTTCCTTTAAAAGGACATATAAATGCTGTAATCATGTAATATATAGTATTTAAGTTATATTTTCAAAGTGATGGTACAGAAACTCAATGTGGTATGTAAATATGAATAAGTACCTTATAAATAATTAAAACATAAGTGCTTCATTCATTCTAAGAGAAGTTACCCAGCTGACTTTTTACCTACCCTCATGCCCTAAAAATGATATGTTTTCAGTGCATAACATCAATTTTCTTTTTCCATTAAAAGTATGGCTCCAATTCAGTCTAACCTAGAGTATTATAAATATGTAAATATGTAAGTTGACTTTTTCATTTTTAGACAAGTTAAATTATCCCCTACTACAGCATAATTAAACGACATAACTCAATACAAATAAAAGTAGAAGGAACTCAGCCCAGTAATTTTAATTTGCCCATTCTCATGTCACTAGCACTTCTCAATCCTAAAAAAGCACAGCCCCAACTCAGTATTAACAGCCTAATAATCACTTACTTGGTTCTCCCTATTTAGAGAGCCTACAGCCTACACTTGGCACTGCGGCCCAAAAGTGTTTCAAAGATCAGGTTTCAATCTCTATCCTTCCCTCCTGCACATAAATATGAACACACATACACTTTTCAATATGACTTCTTTAAAGGAGACCAAATCTGAATATGTCAGGGTTGATTCAGGTTCCTTTTGTCCTCTGCAAGACTATAAATTTACACTGTCAAATTATTTAGCTCCTTCGTTGGCTCCCGAGGCACTGTTTGTTCACACTGCATGTAACACCAGTAGTCTCTAAACTGCCTTCTAAAACAAGCATAAAGAAAACCTAGAATCTTCTAACATGGTTCACTCAAGATTCTTCATATCTAGGACTTGATAAGATGGTTCACTCCACTTAAAGCAACATTTGAAGTTACTCTGTGCCATGTTTCAACCCCATGCATTGGTCAGTCTTTCAAAAGTTCCCAGGTAGTCTTGTCCCTTCAAACACTTAACGAGCCACTCATGACATACAATACAAATCCTCATAGACATGCTATAAAACCACATTTTTTTTTCCCAAGCAACAAGATATTCTTTCCATTACACAGGCACTTTAGAAATTAAGTCCTGCACTTGGGTCACAACAAGCCCACACATGACTGTGGAAGAGTGGCTGGAGAGCTGCCTGGCAGAAAAGGACCTGGAGGTGTTGGTCAATTGATGGCAGGATATGAGCCAGCAGTGTGCCCAGGTGGCCAAAAAAGCCAATAGGACCCTGACCTGTATCAGGAATAGCATGGCAAGTAGGGAAGTGATTGTTCCCTTCTACTCAGCATTGGTGAGGCCCCACCTTGAGTACTGTGTCCAGTTCTGGGCCCCTTACCATAGAAAAGACATTATGGTGCTGGAGTGGGTCCAGAGAAGGAACGAAGCTGGTGAAGGATCTAGAGAATAAGTCTTATGAGGACAGGCTGAGAAAACTGGGCTTGTTCAGTGTAGAGAAAAGGAGGCTGAAAGGAGACCTTACCACTCTCTATAACTACCTGCAAGGAGATTAGTTTGTTCTCCCCAGTAACAGGCAATAGGACAACAGGAAATGACCCCGGTTTGTGCCAGGAGAAGTTTAGATTGGATAGTAGAAAAAGTTTCTACACTGAAAGGGTTATTAAGCATAAGAATGGGCGGTCCAGGGAAGTCCTGGAGGCACCATCCCTAGAGGCATTTAAGACAGGTAGACACAGTGCTTAGCAAGAGGGTGTAGTGATGAGGGTTTTGTCAAAGTTAGGTTGACAGTTGGACTTGACAATGTTAAAAGTCCCTTCCAACCTTAACAATTCTATTAATCTAAAAACAATCATAGTTTCTCTTTAGGCAGTGCAGGCCTTGATGGAAATGCAGGCTGAGAACCAGGCAGTGAAACTACAGCCAGTCTAACAGAGAAGACCAGACTTTAGCAATGGTTGTCACTTTCCACTCTGAAACAGGCTCCAGGCAACACTAGCTTTAGCACTACAGTAATCCGTTAGTTTTAAAATGCAGAGAATTTACAATATAAACATGTAGGTACATATGTATATATTGAAGGCATTTCTGGAATATGAATGGAGATGGGTTATTCTAAGTTTGATCTCAGTATATTTATGAATTTGATATGATATATTTAAAAAAAAAAATTGTTGTTGGCTTTGTTTCATTCACATTTCTCATTTTCCTTTGTTACCAAAGTGCACAGACTTTTGCTTGCAACTTTTATAACTCTTCAGTGAAGTCCCAGGTCTGGGACTCTTTCAGAGCCTGACCTCCCATAACGAAGAGATTATTTTGAATAGAAAAATGTAAATTCCACTTGACTATAATGCTTTCAGCCCTAAGACTGCTTCTGTTTGGAGGTAAAGTCTACCTTCAATTGAGAGCACTAGCAAAACTCCCAATTGCTTCAGCTGGCTTTGTACCAGACTCTAGATTAAAATTCCAAACTTCTTCTAATTTAAAGATTATACTTAAAAATAATTGTTTGCATCCTATTCAGAGTTTTCATTAACTGTGAAGATGAATAAGTTTTATTATTATGGGAATTTAGACTTCTTATCTGATGCCATTGGCAGATGGTTTCATACATGTCCAAGTAAGCTTACGTTTAAGACACTTCTAATCGCAGCCCTGGATCAAGCAGAGTTAAAAATAAATAATTAGCTGAAAAAACATCCAACCCACAAATACAACCAGATCACAAAATGCACACAAAACCCAACAAAAGCAGAAAAAAACCCAGTTCTTGAAATAAGATGGTAAAATATCTGGAAACAATGACGAAAATGATATGGAAATGATATGGAAATGATAGGAAAATGATAAGGAGAGGAAAGAAAATTAATACCTTCACAACAAAAAATATTCAGTCCTGGGAGATGTGCTGATAGATCTTTACCCTTTGGCTATATCTGTATTAACAAGCTAAGCAGAATCAGGACCCATTTTCTGGCCCTAAGGCTAACTGACATGGCCAGGCCACACACGTACTGTAACACTCTTTAGACGCTAATCTAGGATTGCAACAGACAAGCTACCTTGGCCCACAGCAGGACTCAGCCCTTGCCCAGGACTGGCAAAGGTTACCAGCTTCACTGGGTTACCAACAGGTAGGTTACACAGCAGGTTGGCGTAAGTAAGGATAACCAGAAAAACATTAATCGGCAAGCAAACAAAATATATCATATGAATTACTTTCTTTGTGAGTTCAACACCCTGACAGCCCAGAATGCAGTAGAATGTACATAACTAAGTACATAGCTCAGCCCATGAATACTAGTAAGTCATAGTATAACGCTATCATAGAAACTGGTTAGATGACACTAAAAAACAATAAAATCTTCAAATTTTGAAAATGAGCCATTTGAAAGTCTGCTAGACCATAGCTCTAACTGTGCAAAATTAAGGGAATCTATGCACTGAGAAAAGTGCAAAAGCCAAGATAATTGTGTTGATTTAAAAACAGAATTCCAAAAGAACACATAATATACTATTATATCTCTAGCTTTAAACTTGAACTTAGCATAAATTATTTCAAGAATGTTTTGCATAGTCTCTTTTATATCTCCAGTGCAAAATCTATTTTGATTGCATGGCCCTGAAACCAGTCTGTTATTTTTCACATTTTATCATTTTTGGAACCAGTATACTACAACACAGCTCTCTTATCTTTCAACCTGCACCCCCCTCATCCCCCTTAAGGCAAAAATAAAACACACTGTACCAATTTTAATAGCAGAGACACAGGCTAGAGTGGAAATCTCCATTCACTGAGGGAAGAGTTTGTGTCTCCAAAGGAGAACAAAAACAAAAGCTGAGGACTGTGGTTAAGGTATCATATACACTATAACATGCTTAGCCATCTTTAATGCAGCAAACTCTCAAAGGGCAGAGATGTGAATCTTTGTAAAAGAGATTTAAATAAATTTAAAAAAAAGTTGTGATGTAAAAAATAAGTGTTCACCATCAAAATTAAAAACATTGATGATGTAATTATGGCAGAACATCGCTCTACTCACCTGACATTGTGAATCTATCAACAGGATCACATAGAGAACAGATATACCACAGCAAGAACTTGAGATGAGATTTACATATACCCTAATTTGATTTCAGCAACTAAAAAAACCAAAAAACAAAAAACAAAAAAACCCAACCCCAACAAAAAAAACCCCACAAAACAAAAAACACCATGTCAAAATACAGACATTCACACACACTTTTTATGTACAGGAGAAGGAAAAGGCTATTTCATATGGCAATTTAAATGTGTATACATAAAGAATAGGAACCCGTGAGGCTCAGATGTGGTGGTAGAAGGGCATATTCATTTTTTGTTGTCCTTTGTTTCTTCACATTATTCTTCTCTTCACAAAAAGAGCCCCTGAAGCCCTGTCAGACAGATGTGTCTTTTCTTCCATCTGATTTAAGTTTCAAACTTAAGGACAGTGAAGAAAAGGGGTGTTTTCATGACCATGTCCATTTTTAGACCAAGAGAATAGCAGATGCAATACTCTCCAAATGTTGAGAAGGGCAGAAGTGATTTGAATTGCTGAGCACCCTGATAATAGGCCAGCTCTAGAGCAGGGCTAGCATGGGAATAAAATAGGTGGACACAAAAAGGAAAGTAATGAAGAGTATCACTGGTGGAGTTCCTTGACCTTTCAAATTTTTCTAATGACCCTGTCCCAAAGACTGGGAAAAACACCCACATAGTATGCTGCTAATGCAAAACTAGAAGATATTGATAGCATATAGGAGGTGGGGGCTACATAGAGAAAAAGCTGGTTATAACAGAACAAAAGTAGATAGATCCACCTTAGGAGCTCAGGATTCAAGGCGGAGTAACAGATAAATGCCTGGATCTAAAATGATCTGATGCTGTCTCATTAGCTGCCAGGAATAGAAAGTGCTTATGACAGGTGTCTATAAGCATTAATATCACAGCCTCAGGAAATACAAGGATCTTAATGTTTCAGAATAGAGATAGAAAAATATTGTCAGTTTATCAGACATTCATGAGACTCATGTAAATAATTGAATACACACAATGCGGCATGTCATATTCAAGGGACTGCTTCAGAACTGGATTATTTTACAATACAACAGAATTTCATACAAGAGGCCTGGAAGGGATAGGATTACTACCTTATACAATAATTGTAGGGAAAGGGACAACAAGGGAAGGAAAAAGTTGTCTAGAGTAGGGGAAAACAATGACATGACCAAATGGATAAAGACTAGCCATATGTATGCTCACACAGAAATTAGAAAGCAGTTTCTAATGAGAAGAATAATTTTTCTTTCTTAAGACACCTTTCCAAAAACTTTCCAAAAACCATCTGGAGTAGTTCACTGCTTTTCAAGGTGGAGCTGTATCAGTTTGTATTCAACAAATTATGTTTATGAGAGTAAACAACTAGACTCAACAACACTTCTAGCTTTGTCTTTCTGTAACTTCTAAATACATTGAAATTTGTTAAATTAATGAGCACACAGGACAGCATAGCAAGTCAAAAATAATACAAGTGTGTAGCCAGAGGAGGCAAAGCAAGTGTTATCTTGCTGCATATGTTTCTCTTCACAATATGAAACACTGCTGAGCATGCACTATACAGAAACAGCAGGCAGGTTATTTCTAATCAGTGTCTGATGCTTCTCAATGATTAATAAATACACTCAGTTTGTGGAGATACCTGCAATGACACTAGATCCTCCGATTGCAAGGGGTCCCACAATCATGAGTGCCAAACAGACATGGAAAAAGCATCATTGCATGTGCTCCCAGATGAACTCAAAGCTCTGTGCCCATGCTTTGCAACCCACCAGAGTACTTTCACAGTAATGACAGTTTTCTTTTCATCAGTAATAAACAGCCTGTAGCTTCAGCCTTGAGCGCTGCTTCTTCTACATCTCCTTTTCCTTATCTTTGTGTTGATATATTTCTGCCCTATTTACCCTCACCCTAAACTATCATACTTTTTTTTTTTTTTTTTNACATAAGCAGCAGGTCACCTCCTCTGGAATAGAACTCACTGTAACACCTTATAAAGACAAACAAAACCCTGTGTCTCCAGCCATGTCTATCTGCGGCTTTGCAAATCAAACATCAACATGCACAAACAACGTAAGGACTAGATAAAGGAAATCAGATGCCCTACACAACTTGTCATATCTTCCCAAAATGTTTGAGTTATACTATGTCATAATTATTTTTAATTCTCTTTTACAATTTCAGATTAGTTCAGGAAATTATCTCAGGACAGAATAGTTCTTTCTAGCTTCATACCACATGTTGAATTACAGCCTGTGTGTAAAGCCAGATTATTTAGTGAGTCCCAAGGAACTCTTTTTTTCGCCCTCCCAGAATATGTCACTACAAAACCTTAAGGAGATTCAGGTTTATTCAATGTTTTAAATTCCCGCAGGCTGCAGCAGACGTTACATTTGGAAAAACAACATTCAACCTTGGAACACTCTTTTTCTATTTGACTCATTCTCCTGAAGCAAATTCCTTTGAGGGACTACCAAGGTGACTATAGGTTAGACCATCAGACTATTTATTAATCAAAGGGAATATTCTTTAACATGCAATTCAGTCATGAGACTTGACTTAAGAATTCATAGCAATAATATACATCAGTCACAGTAATCTTGGGAAAGGCAGAAGGAAGACACTAACTTTGGAATGGATGTGTGACATTTTAACTGATATAAACCTACCAGGTGAAACTGGATAGTCTCAGTTAGGTAAACATGTCTACTCCCATTATAAGATTTTTACATAGTTTGGAGAATTATGTCTTTGTCTTGCCTTTGCAATTCAGCTCATATTTGCAGCAGTTCTTATTTTCCAGCTATCAGCCATTATATTGCCTGCTTTTCATGATTTAGGATCAGTAATAGGTCAACAAAAGATTACAGCAAATAATATTTCATTGGCTGTCTGCATCATTGCTTGTCATTCACAGACCAATCACTCTTTTTGAAAAAAGGCTCTAAACTAGCAACTTCGAAGTTACTTACAATCTTTTTGCCATTTCATATAATTGTGCTCCCCCAGAGAAGAGGATTGATGTTTTGAACAGAATAAACACTATGGAAAATGGTAGGTTCTATTGGTTACTATGCAAAATATGCTGTGCAGAAATTTACAAGATTTTCATTATTTTTATAGGGGAAGCAGTGTCTTTATTTATCCAATGGAAAGAGAATCTTGTTCAGGTTGTCCAAACTAGTCAAATATCAGGGTTTTTTTCCATATTGTTAAGTCTCTTCATGCTGATGATGGATGAGCTATCACAGGATACACAGAATGCGATAACCTTCTCCAGACGAGGCAAGTTAGCAGTTAAATACAGGGTTTGAGTGAATCAAGCTGGATTCACACAAGAATAATAAGGTGCTCACTTAAAATTCAGTCTTTGCCTAGGGGCTTTTGTAATCTTGTAGCAACTGGTTCAAATTTGCAGAGTATTTCAGAGGCCATCTTATTATTCAGGAACTTTGGCAGCAAAAACCTTTTTATATTTGCCTCCTATAATAAAATTATGTGAATGTTCCATGTAATTTGGTTGAACTTATTCATTTTTACCATGTGGCTAGTCAGAAGTGGCATAGGTGATTAATACTCATTTGTAGTTTCAATGATTTTTTTCCATTTGAGGGGTGCATGGACATTGAACCTTTACAGTACCTCGTGGTAGTTACAGCTATCCTCTATTTGAGGCTTGCTCTCTTACGTATGCATAACACATACCATTATGAAATTATACAATTCCTACAACAAATTTCACATATCAAACATTTTTCAATGTCTTACTGCACACTGATCTCTCTCCACCACAACTACACCTGACACGATACAGGAATTCTCAGGAAACAACCACTTTCAAAATAACCTGTTATTGATTTTAGCTCTATATGTGGAATACCATTTTTGAGGTGTCATTAATACATATGGAAACAAAAATCACATAAACACTAGTCCTGGATTAGAGGAGATAATATTCCTGAAAACTCAATAAAGACATGTATATAATATAAATTTTTATACACACCAATAAGTGAATATATTAGAAAATGGGCATAATGCTCATTTTCTCCCTCCACAACTGAATAAGAAGGCCAGTATCTGAAATGATGCCTCCAAGATCAGGCTTGCTAAATTAGACTTTTAAAAGGCTTAGTATTACAATCTCAAGAACTACACAGTGAGAATGTGAGGGTAAAAAATTCTTTTTTCAACTGTCATCAAGAGATATCAGAAGTTTAAGAATTTTCTTCAGAGTGGTTCAGAAAATTCCACCTAAGCCAACTCCTTGGTAGATAACATTATTTTCTAGACTACTTGCTTTAGTTGATTACAATTGACAATAAAAGCATAGCCAGAATAAGTGTGTGTCGGATTTTAATTTCCAGTTAGCACAAAAGTGAAATATATTGATTTTAAAGCATTGTAAGAAAAAAAAAAAAAAAAAAAAAAAAAAAAAAAAGTGCTGTGTCACAATGTCTGAAAGGACATGAGAGTGCTTCTCTTTTGTAATAAAAAAAAAAAGAAAAAAATCACAATGTTCCTATGATAACAGATGTTGACTTACACCATCAGAGCAGAGCTTAATTGTTCCAGTTTTACTGTTCAGCAGTGTGCAGTTCAAATGGACCCACAAAGCAAAAAAGCATCTACCCCCATCTGCAAAACCATAAGTTTGATTAGAGTCATTGTAGGAAAGAGTAACAAAGGAAGTCTTATAGTTTGACAAGCCCATGGTGGAAAAGATGGTTGAACTTAAATTATACTTGCTTCCATGAAAACTAAAATACCATTATAAAAGATAGTTTATATGCTTTTTGACTTTGTATTTTAAAATAATATGCACTTGACCATTGAAAGAGACAAGTATTCAGGGGAAGACGTCTTCCTCTGAGCGCAGAGCCACATGGAAAGTCAAAAGCAAAATGAAAGCTCTTCTTCCTTCCTTTTCCCATTCAAGTCCTCCACCTCTCCTGAGTTAAGCAGTCATCCAGCTCAGAAGAGAAGCATCTGCTGGGCATACTTCAGAGCGTGGAGCCCAGTTATTCCCCACCTCACTGTCCCCCAGCCCCTTCCCTGCTCTTCAGCTTCTGCAGGGCCATTTGGCCAACTCCCACCCTTGGCTTCAAAGCCTGCTGTTATCCTGTAGTGCACGGAGTTCCTTGAAGGGCAAAAGCTCTCTCTAAATATTTTGAGATAACAAATAGGTATTTTTGTAAATTCTTAATGCTTTCAGTCAGAAAAAAACAGATGGACCTTTTAACTTTCCTAGCCACAACTTTGGAAAAAAAAAATTAAAAACCCAAGCACTTCCTATCTACTTTCTGCATATATTTTCCAGTTTTTTTTACAAAGAGGCTAAGCATGCAGTTCCCTGGTGCTCCTCTGTGAAATCAGAAAATTGATTGACACTGTGTTTGCTTACATGCAAAGGACTGATAAAGTTCTGTGCAAGGTAGCCCTTTGACAGGATTTTCACAGTGCTAGTTCTACACTGAAAACTCTGCCTCTGAAAGAAGTTAACTGATCTGAAAACAAAAAAACCTTAGGTACACCAATGAGTAAGACTCATTTCCCATGAGTACACAAGTCTGCACAATATTTATACACTCAGTTGCTCATACACCTGATGAAAAGAGATAAAAGAAAGTACAAAGGAAAACGAAGGGGGAAAAACAAACCTGGAGTATTCAAGGATTTTTAGAAGGGCTACACCCTTGCTGACATTTCAGGAATTTCTGACAATACAGAATTTTCTGATGTGAAAGCAGTGTCTGACTAGGACTTTTCATCAAATCACTGTGGCCTGCAGTTACCACAAAATAATTTTCTACTCATTGCATGGTGATTGGCATGACTGCCAGACAAAGCCTTTACATGTGTTAAGTGTAAATTGCATAAAATCTCACAGTGGGGACCTATTACTTCAGTTCTCTAATGCTTACTTCACATACGTATGCATTACATGCACAAGCATAAACACACACTGCAAAATATGCAACTTGAATTTCTTATCACTTATTAGTTTGCAACATGGCTGCAGAGCCTGGAATCAATTTGATACTGCTCTATATGGAAACTCCTGTTACTCACTACAGCATTCCTGGTCTCCAGGAGGCTTAGGTGGGTAGACAATAAGGGGAGAAAGCTAATGGAAAGCAGTACAACCCTGGCTGTGAGAAGTCAAATAGCAGAAAATATTCACCTGGCTGGTTTTAATGTGAGAAAAACCTAATCCAGAGATGATTTGACTGAGCACCCAAATGCTTACTACACCACACGGAGTGCCAAAATCCCAAGAGTTGATGCTGTATTCCTTTGAGGTCAGAGCTCAAGAACTAGACTGAAGCTTTAACCAAGATAAAGACTTTTATGGCATTATTTATGAGAATTACAATGTCATTTAAGAAATGTGAAGGCAGTATAAGATTCTGTGTATGTAGAATATGTTTGAAAATAGTTAAGTCTAACATTATAAACACGGAAAGGAAATTAGGTTGTTTTTCAGGTCCTACAATAATTATTAATGATCGTGTATTAATATGAAATTATCCTCTTGAGAAAGCAGGGGCAATTTACATCATATGATTGGGAGTCAGTTATTTATTATGTACCTGCAGATCCTGCCAAGCACAGATTATCAGCAAAGGAGCTCTACTCCTGACTTCAGTTGTAGTGTGACACATTAAAATACACACAAAGTAGTAGAGAGACATAGTTATTGCTGCACATCACTTAATTCCTGCCTTTAAGGTATGGTACAGTAATTAAGTGCTAACGTTTACTGGAATTTCCAGTTGAAATTCAGGCACTCACTCCTTGACAGAGCCACAGACAGTTTTTGGTTCTGCAGTTCCACAGGAGTTCACTATGAACTCAAATGAATGGATGCGATATGAACTGATACTCCTCCTGATCATAGGGTATGTTATGCTATTGTTCATGAATTAACAACAATGCTCAGAATTCCCTCCTTTTATAATGAATACCCTAATTACACACCACATCTGATCTGTAAAGTTCAGGCTACAGTTAGATCATCCCAAATGTGCAGGAAAACCAGTTCTGCAGCTGCATTCCAGTTCAACAGCGGAATTAGATGAAACTTGTGAAGACATAGAGCCTTATGTTGATGATCAGATTTTCAGAATCACTAAGTATTGTTCTTAAATGGCCCTACCTAAATCAGTTATTAAGCAAGTTTTGAAAAACAATTTCCCTTTGGTCTGAGCACATGTTATTCGGCAAACAAATTGCAAACTCTCCAGGTCTACCATTAGTACTTGGTTTCACGCATTTCTTTTTTGCAATAGCAGCCGTTCCAGCTTGAAGAGCATTTGCACTAACTTGAATTTCCAACCTTACTATTGCAAATTGTGTCAGGAGCTTGAAGTTACTTATCTGCATAATTAATTTTCAAGTGGTAACCGTAGACCTATAACAACCACCTCATTCTCTAGTCTACACTCTTTGTCCACATTTCTGGGCAGGTTGCAACATAGTTAGATTGGCAAGAAATGAAAAACAAACGGGGCGATCCTTGGCTAGACTGCTGTACCGGCATTCATTTTCCTTCAGTCATACCTTGCTTTGGGTAGCATGGAATTTCTTTTCCAGTACATAATAACATGCAAAATTTCTGTATAGTTTTTTGCTGTATGGTTTGCATGAATGGTTTGCTAACGCATGTTATCAATGCATAGTTTTTTTTCATCTACTCTACACACCCCTCATCTTTTTTTGTTTGTCCATTTGGCCCTTCAGGATTTTGCTGGAAAAACAAATGCAAGTAGAGCATCATGGTAATTACAATTGTAAACATTAAAGATACATGCAAAAATTTTTTTTTTCATTTTCTTCCCCAATGTTGCATGTCAAAACTCCACAAAATCTGATTTTATTTCCCTTTTAGAGGTGTAATGACAAGAGAACTCTCAAAAGAAGTAAAAAACTTCATATGAAACAACAACAAAGTTTTCATGAAAACAGTGATTTTCTATACAAAACAGTTGCTAGTGAAAACTTTCAACATCTCAACTTTTCTTGGATGCTAAGTATAGAAAGGATGCTGTGGCATTTTACAAGAAAAATAAATGAGAAGCAGACTTGTTATCAAAACCTCAACATTTTAAATCCAGATGCTTTTAATTCAGGCATAACAACAACGAAGAAAAGAGAAAAATAAAGAAAAGCATAGAAAGATTTAAAATCAGTAAGAGCAGATGGATCTTCTAGAAAAGGAGACCAAAATAAGATTAGATTTAAATTAGATAGGATGAAATAGTTTGGTAAAAACATAAAATAGGGATATCTATGAATAAGCTGAACACTTTCCACATGAATATTTGTACATTCATGAGCACAGGCAACATCAAATAAATTAAAGAATCACACCATTTGGGGGTTCTTGTATTTTGTTCAGACTAAGCATTTTATTCCATTCTAGATGTTTAAAGAGTTTCCAAAGAGATAGAGAGCATAACTCTAGCACATTACATAAAATTACTTTATGAAGTCAAATCTATTTTAACACAAATACTTAGCTAGAGGTTTTCTCTTGAAATGGTTTTAGAGGAAGAGTCTGTTCAGAGCCACTACTGAAGCACAGTATCAGGAGTAAATAATATCCTCTGAAGAAATCCAGGACTGTTGTGTTATTTCAAAAGTAATAAACAATGGTGCAATTTGTTTNAGTTACTGTCACCCTGCTCTGGCACTTCAAAAGCAGGCTATCCTCTATTAAAACAAGATATAAAGACAGGAGAGACAGAATAAAATTTGCATGTATAAACCCTGCTGTATACAGCACAATGTAGGAAGCTCACCGTACTGGTTTGGGTTTGGCTTTCCAAATGTCCTTGGCTGCTTAGTACTCTTTTCAGAGCCAAACCAGGGGCATTCTTGGCTTCAGTTAAATTTGTATTAGCCCAGCACATCCCAGTCATCAGTTCCCTCGATACTGAGTTTTCTTTGTAAACCATGAGGAAAACAGGATATCTGCAAATATAT
>VZTM01042354.1:1860-22425 GCA_013400555.1 Jacana jacana
GTGTTCAAGACCAGTCTGGATGGGGCTTTGAGTAACCTGGTCTAGTGGGAAGTGTCCCTGCCTATGGCAGGGGGGTTGGAACTCGAGCTTTTAGGTCCCTTCCAATCCAAATCACTCTATGATTCAATGATCTCTTAGCAATCAAGTGAAGTAAGTGAGAGCTGAGCTCTCAGCTGAGAGACCATGAGAGCAGTAGTTCTCTCTATCCTTGTGTAAGTCTGGGATAATTTTTCTGGGATGCTGAAAAACAGCTGCTCCTATAATTAGTTCATGACATGTCACTTCTAGGGTGTCCACTGAATCCAGCTTAGTCTGTCATCAGCAGAAAGTTGCTGCAAACTCATGATTGTTTAGTGGCCTCTAATAACCAAAATGGAAAAAAAAAAAAAAAAAAAAAAGTTTCAAAGGAAAAAAAAAAAAAAAAAAAAAAAAAAAAAAAAAAAAAGGCTTCAGAGGAAAGCAAATAATTTCACCCTTTGCAAATAGATTTGATTTTCTCCTGTTTTCTCCTGACAAATATTATCTGTAAATCCTGCTGGACTGTTGTAGGACTAAGTAGGCATTGAGGCAGCTTGAACAACTTTTGTTCCTATACCGTACACCTGTGAATCCACAGAGACCTTCAGTTGTCACACTAATGACCCTCTATCTTCAGACAAAAAAAAAATCCCACTCTTTCCTCATTTATTTAAAAACAATTTGGAAAATTCTACAGCAAAGGGGAGTGGGCTCAGGAACCTCAGAGCTGTTGACGGCATTACATTCTTCATGTGGAGAGTGGATATGTCCTCAGTGGCATATCAGCCACTGCCTGCCGCATCTGTCATCCTACAGGAATAACTGCAGTCTCCCTTATGCAAAGATGTAAAAGGAACTGAGCTAGGTCAGACCAAAGGTTTATCTAGCACAACTGTTCTGTTTCTAGTGAGGTTGGTAAATGTGAACATGCAGGTGGACAGCAGGACACTGCACAAGCTTTCCTTCATAGCATCCCTCACTTTCACCCAGTAAGTCCAACAAATTTAAAGTCAACAGGGAAATTGGTTAAGCTCCTTAGTTGGCCTAATCCCATTCTGAAACATTTATATTTTTGCTTTCTGTAACACCCAGTGACTGTGAGTTGCTCCTGTTTATTATGTGTCAAGTGGCACAATCATTTCTTCTGGTGGTTTTGGTTTTTTTTGAACTGGCTGCATAAACACACTCCTGCTTCCTAGTTTGCAAGCTATAGAGAAGAATATAGTGTCACTTATCCCATTAATCACTGCTGTTAAAATTGGTTACAAGGAAAACTAGGAATTATTTATGCTTTGCAAAATTTTGACTCAGATTTATCAAAAGCGTGTTTTCATGTATTTCTTTTACAATTTGCTTAGACAGAGAAAGCTTTGTACTGGACTGCAAATTACACATGAAGAAGACTGGTCTGATTTCACAAAAAAGCGTGGAGCAACAGCCAGTCTCACCTATCCCCCCCAAAACCCAGACCATTTCATACTCCTGGAAGTAGCAGAACGTTTTAAGCAAGGGCCAAATAGCCTGGGATTTGCCTGCCACCGCAGAAATGTCTGGTCTCTCTGTTCCAATGCTCATAGATATGTTGAGCTGGGCATTGCTGAAGGACAGTTTCAGGTTCAGGGTTGGCCAGGCTTTAGAAAAACATGTTGTACAGCTAATGTCCTTCTCTTGATCTAAGACTGATTAACAGTATCAAGTGTCTATGATTTCCTCCTCCCTGTACAAATGTGGCATGTGGCATGAAGCGTGTGGCATGAAAGCTGCTATGAAGATGACAGCAGTAACTGTATGCCAGGGGAGAAAGGAAGAGGAATGTTTTTCCTTCCTCCCCACTGGTGCTCACTTATGTAAAACCTAATTCTTAAAAGATGTCCTTTCTGACAGAGAAGGAGTACAGTAAGAACATGGTTGTTTATCCCTCCTAATAAAGACATAGGAGAAATAGACAGCCATGTCACCCTTCACAACTCTTTGCAGAGATGTTGTACAAGTTTCTGCTGATGTGCAGTCTATAAGCACTGTCAAAACATTATGTTCTGGGACAAGTTTAAAAATCTGCATGAAACTAGAGAAATATCCGAGCTTTGACCCAAGCAAATTCAAAGTTAAGATACCTTGACTGCAAATAGATGCAAAAATTGCAAAATACCCCTTTAGATCATTATTCATACTCACTTCTGTTATTCACATAAGCACTCAGAACTAGTACATTTTGTTTTCTAAATTTTCGTGCAAGTACAATTAGGTAAACATTCAGACACTTTGCTGAGAAATGTGGGATAGATGGATGAATTGCGTAATATTACTGTATGGCAAGGGTAACCCTTTGTAACTTGTTTTCTAACCCCAAGACGGACGGACATAAGAGATTTGCGGTTATTCAGCCTGAAGGAAGATAAAACTCCAGGAAGACAGTGGCTTACGAATATCTAAATCATAGAATCATAGAATCATTTAGGTTGGAAGAGACCCCTGGGATCATCAAGTCCAACCATCAGCCCTACTCTACAAGTTCTCCCCTACACCAGATCCCTCAACACCACATCTAATCTGCTCTTAAACACAGTCAGGGAGGGTGACTCCACCACCTCCCTGGGCAGCTGATTCCACTGACTGACCACTCTCTCCGTGAAAAATTTTTTCCTAATGTCCAGCCTAAACCCACCCTGCTGCAGCTTGCAGCCATTCCCTCTTGTCCTGTCGCTCATTGCCCGCTCATTGCCATCGCTAAAGGAGGAATACAAGAAAGATGCAGAGGGACTTTTTACAAGGACATGTAGTGACAGGGTGAGGGATAATGGCTTCAAACTGGAAGAGGGTGAATGTAGATTAGATATCAGGGTGGAATTTTTCACTATAAGGCCTCACCTGGAGTATGGCATCCAGCTCTGGAGTCCTTAGCACAGGACTCCAGCACATGGGCCTGTTGGAATGGGTCCAGCAGAGGGCTGTGAAGATGATCGAAGGGCTAGAGAACCATTACTGTGAGGACAGGCTGAGAGAGTTGGGATTGTTCAGCCTGGAGAAGAGAAGGCTCCGAGGAGACCAGGAGGCCTTCCGTGGGGAACTGTCTTGAAGAGAATGGACATGAGCGATCCAAGCCTAGTGACATTGACCAGAGCCTGGACGTTGACCGAAGTCTGAAGTTAGGCTTCATGGCCTAACTGCAAGGTTACTAAAGGACAAACGCAGCTGCAAAAACAAGGAGTTGGAAGAGATAAAAACAACACTTGGATGTGGAATGCAAAACAATAGGACTGTGCAGGGCAGCGTGACCTTCTCATGGACAGTCTTAGTTATCCAATTATGTACTGCTTAGCTGCTTGTGATAAGTGTACCAATCAATGTAGTAGTTTACTTGCCTGATCACTGATAGAGTTTATAAGAGGCTGCCTGGGCTTGAATAAAGTGTCAGCTTTGATTACATTAATCAGTGTGCTGTCTGATGATCTCTCGCAGCCTTCCAGCACCTAAAGGGGGCCCACAGAAGAGATAGAGATGGGTCTCATTATCAGGGAGTGGAGTGATAGGACAAGGGGTGGTGGTTTTAAACTGAAAGAGGGGAGATTTAGATTAGATCTGAGGACAAAATTCTTTACAGTGAGGGTTGTGAGTCACTGGAACAGGTTGCCCAGGGAAGTTGTGGAGGCCCCAACCTTGGAGGTGTTCAAGACCAGTCTGGATGGGGCTTTGAGTAACCTGGTCTAGTGGGAAGTGTCCCTGCCTATGGCAGGGGGGTTGGAACTCGAGCTTTTAGGTCCCTTCCAACACAAGCCATTCTATGACTCTATGCAACATTAACATTCTCATAGATGCAAAGACCGTGAAAATTTCAACTGTCCTTCTCTTGTGGAAGAATGTTACAAAACCAATCTCCTGGACTCCTAAGAATTACTCTGTAATAACCACAACAGTGCTTTAATAAGACTTACTCATCCTTTTACACTAGAGGACAAGAAAATCAGCATGTGCCCCCTTTTTCTGCCTTTGGCAGGGCCCAAGAAAGACCAGCTGGACAGGAGAGGGGTTATAATGTTGTACATCTCCCTTGGCCTTGAGGATTCACCTGCTAGCTTTGCCCTTCTCTGGAGCAAAGAAAGCCACCACTGACTGCTTGCAAAGGTGTAAGCAAACTGCTCTGATACGCAGTGAAAGATTGCCTCATATTGGTCCCCTCTATAATGTTTGTGCTGCTTTCTGAGGGCTAAACTTCTCTGCAGTTATAGTTTTACCAACTATTTCCAGCCTCAGCAGCATGAGAAGATATTTATAAAGAGGACTGTTTCCTGTTCAGCAAAGCATGCTGCACCCTAGTTACTAATATCACCTCAATAACTGTTTTGGGTGGTTCTGTTATTTAGTTTAACACTTCTGAAGTGTTAATTGTATACCTGATATTAGTGCTAAATGCACTGAACTGTCTTTTACATTTCCTGTGAGAGTGAGTCACTGAGTTCACTAAATCACTGCACGTCTAACTCCAAAATATGGGGGCAGAGCTAATGGATTTCAAAGAGGTATTTAATAAGCAGATTCCTCTGCTGCCCACACAAATGTGTACTAATAATCGGACAATATTGAGTATTACAGGATTTGTGTGGTGTCTCTCACTGGCATAAATAGCTCCCACACTCCCCTCTGCATTTCCCTTGCTTGCTTTACAGTGCAGGAGGTGATGACTTTTAGGGAACTGTGGCCTTTACAATACTAAAATAACAGTTGAACATGACACCAGTTAAAATATTTGTACACTGTACTTCAAGACTCCTATTTTAATATTTTATCCTAGCATCATAAAAATAAAACAATGGCTCTTATGTATTGCTGCTTGCATGTCATGTCACCTAAATATGACATGAAATTCCTGGTTGCAAATTTCTATAAAATCATAAGACAGACAGGAATAGAAATACTCCCTGCCTTTCCCTGCGAAGAAAGAATTTTCTTCACATTTTCCCTTTTCTGAATTTTTTATTGAGGCGTTCCATTGCAGTTTGCATGGGCAGCCAGGAAAACCTTCACTGTAAAATCTCACAAGTCAGGACAGATATAGGCAAAATTCAGGTGGAAACCCTATAGAGGACAATTGCACATTGCAGAAATTCCACCTATCTTCATTGTTTTTAAAGGAAAAACATCACTTTGAAAATCAAAAAAGGCACCTGAGACACAGCACTCCCCAGATAGAGCAACCCACAGGGCAGATTACAAGGCTTTGTATTTGCTCTGGTGGCACGTTTGTGCCTTGCCTCTGAGCACAGGTAAAAACAAGGTCAGCACGCATTGGGGAAATTCAGTCTTTCCCGGCACTCGCAGTTACCCTGGAGGTACCAGGCTGCTTCTGCTGGAGCAACGCTGGTGCAATGGGTGCTGTCCTGCCCCGTGCAGTCTCAGCTCCACCTGGCCAACTTCAGGCATTTTCTCCATCTTTTAGTCACTTGCTCCATCACCCTGGGGACCAGCAGAGGCAGCAGAACGGCCATAAATGCTCACCCTCTCTATGGTGCATCTAGCAGGGGCTTGGTTGGTTGGTCTAAGCAAGGCCTGGCACCTGACTGCATTCACACTCTGCTACAGTTCTGTGTCAACCATCTCCGTGGTGGTGTGGCATAGACAGCCCCTGGGGCACTGTGAAGAGCTCTACCCTTTGGACAGCTTTTTGGGCTACTCGAAGTCCCTCTGAGCACTGGTGCTCAGCAGGACACTACTGAAGCAGACTGATTTAATGGTGCTGGAGCTTAGCACTACCAGCACAGATAAATTAAACATGCCTGCCCAAAATATTTACTTTGCCCTGAAACCCTGTTCTGGGACTAGCTGGTGTGCCTGATGATTTTTTAAACGAAACAAATGGGGTAGCTTGTTTGTTTGCAGCCTTAGGAAAAAAAGAACCTTGAGATGCCTGATACTGAAATTCTTTGTAAATTCACAAGGGGGAGGAAAGAAAAAGCAACATTCAGATGCTAAGTCACTGAAGGGAGAGGCTTGCTGTAGCTGGAGGAGGCATTGCTGGGACACGGGACAGGATGGCCTGGGACTGGTATGGCAGCAGGTATGTCTAGGACTGCCACAGTCCTGCCAGCCAGTTTGGGACTGCTGGAGGAACACGGGTAGCTCCAGGGTGCTGTGGAGAGGAATGCCAAGCAGCTAGGATTCCTGCTTATGTGGGGATTGCACATAAGCAACTTGCAGGGCAACTTGCAACAGGCAGACTCTGCCAGGCTGTCCTGGCCACTCTTTCCAGCAGATTTAGTGAAGTCCTGGAACCTCTGGGCACCAATTTCAAATGTGCCATTGTGGAGGCAAGGCACAGGGAAGACTGTGGTTAGCCACAGGTTATTTTAATCTGAATCAGACTCCTGAGCTGGTTGTGTTACTGCCTTTGGGGCTGAGAGAGGCTCTTTCCTTGAAGGAGGAAGCAAAAAAGCTATACACTATGCTTGCAGCTGTAATCCTGCCTATATGAAAGCTTTCAAAAAAGCAAAATCATGCATCTGATCCCTGAAAAACACAGGGCTTCATTTGTCTACATGCAGTGTGCAGACAACCCATGTAAGAGAGTGAGGGGCAGGGATTTCAGACCCAGTGCTGATCTAGAACAGAGCTGCACATCAATAAGGTGTGTTTTAACAACAGACTTTTAAAAAACCCGCAAGACCAGGTTTGGGAAAACACAGGGATTTCATACAATCCCTTTAACTGTACTCCCCTATAACTAAATTATAGTTGGTTAAGAAAATAGTCAGCAACTTAGCTGATGCTAGTAAAAGATGCCCTAAAAAAAAGGGCATGGTTAGCAGAAAAGAAGTGGAAGTTACCCTCACTGCTCAGGACTTTAAGTCAATAGTGACATTCTTGTGTCATCTTTTTTAAAAAAAAGCAGCTCAAAACAGCACACTAATACTCAGAAGCAGGCTGTGCATATATTAACTTTCACCAGTACTAATAAGCTCTGCAAAGATATGTTCTTGGCAAAACCTTTTACTGGGATTATTTAAAAAATAACATTCCACACACCCCCAGCCTCCCAGTAGCTTTTCAAATTATGTGAACTGCTTTAAGAAAATTACAGACAGCTTTGTTTCAAATTGTTAAAGTGTTGTCAGGAGGAGAGGAGGATGAAATGAAAGAGGAAAGCAAAGGCCAGCTGAAGCTGCTGTAGGAGTTAGTTACAGAGTAAGGGTGTTTCTCAGGTTTGGGAGCAGAAATGTAACAGAGTAAGGGTATTCTTGCCTATTCCTGCTTTTATTGTGTGGTGTGGGTGTGACAGTTGTTTCCTGAGCTGAAGTGCCAGCAATTGAATATTTTTAATAGCCTGATAGAGGACAAAGTGTGGTGGTAGGTGGACTTTAGCCTCCATAGAATACTGGAGTACATAGATATTTTGTGCTAGTGTTTGCTGTAAGGTAAAAAGATGAATGGTTACTTCTAGGCTTCATCTGTTTTTGTCTACCAGCACAATGTGATGTGACAGATGTGTGGCTTGTGTAATGCCTGCCCAGGCCCTACCCAAAGGGCTGCTGCACTTCCCCTGGTTCTCCCTGCCCTCAGGGAGAGGGAGAAGCTGTTGCCACCCCAGAGGAAGAAGCAGGGATATGGCAGAGACACCCTTGAAGAATTAAGGAGAACTGGGCCCGGAAGCTGACACTGTCAGTGCTGCTTTAAACAGCAAGGGACAGTTTAGGACGTGGATGATGTACTCCTCTTGCTGCAAGATGGGTTTGGTCTGCACTTGGGTCACCCCTAGATGTACCTCTGCTCCTGGCAGTGTAATTCACCCTCACCCTATCTGTGACCTGTGGTACTATGTTTTAAAATGTATTTTTTTAAGGTGGATTACTTAGACAAAAACAAATCAGGAAGCAATCGCACATGAGAAGGTGGAGGGGGTAAAAACAAGGGTTGTAGGAGAGTCAAGTAGCTGGTGGCAGTAGCCCAGTAATATGGCTCAGCTGGAGCCAGGACCACGGGGCTGTGTCTTCGCTGACACCTTCCATACTTCATCCTCCCCTCTGTGCACTGGGGACACCAACCCTTACCCACCATCATAAAGGGCTCTAGGAAAGAGGGATGTAAAAGTCCTAATGTTATTATTCACTGATACAACCTTTGGTCTCTAGCAGCTATTTGCAGAAGAGTGTTAAATGTCTCTATTAACCGAAGGATTGTCGACATTGAGAAATGACTTTCTGCTGACCTGTGATTCACCCTCACCATATGACAAACCGTTAAACAAAACAACCTCTGCTTACATGAAATGCTGAGTAAATTAACTTGTACCTTGAGGCCATTTCCTAACATAATATGATTTCCAAACTCTGTCTTAGAAAATCCTGCTGAGGAGCCAGTGAACTATTCTCATTGTTGGTCCTGTATTCATTGTCAGGTGCTTACATGTAAGAGACTAAGTTAATATCAGTAAAAATATCCCTTAAACCTAATGTAAACCCATTTCTGCAGCTTTAACCCCTTTAGCCCCCAACCTGCAGCTTAAGGGCTCAGACTCAGCCAGCAAATCTTGAAGCCATGATGGCAAATGCCAAACTTTGCATCATTGCTACATTCCTGAAGCTGCCCACTAATTTGTCTCAGCACCAAGACTGGCACTGCAATTCATCAGCAGTCTGTACAAATCCATGTGTGGTTGTCTCACCTCTCCTGCTTGTCCCTGCCTCCTCCTTGCACTAAATCTGGTGCTTGGTGACCTTTCCAAGAGCTGTTGTGATGACTGAACTGGCAGCAAAACATTCAAGTCTTTGGTTCTACAAGGTCAGTCAGAAGGTTAGCTTCTAGTAGAAATACACAAATCCGTATGGATATTATCCACCAAGAGGGCAGTAGAGCAATCAAAGGGACCAGCTCAAGTCTCGCCCTGAAGTAACCAGACTGAAAAGGATCAAGATTTTTCCAGGGTCATAAACCTACTTTTCCCTCACAGATCCCATGCTACTTAAAATACAGATAAGGAAAATCTACTTTAGCCTAATCCTGTTTAAAACTACTCTGACCTGGTCTCCCAGAAGCATTACCAGAGTCAAATGGTCCTGTGCACAAATGGTTTCACAGGCTCCCTTGGGAACTCAGAGCATATTCATCATGTGCCCAACTTCTTGCTGACCTACTAAAGTAAACTTCAATCAAATCTACAGTAAAAAGCCTGCTCAAGGATAATCCTCATCAGTGAATGAAGTAGGTTGGATGGGTTTTAGACAACATAAATAAAAATGTACACCGTTGTAAAGAGTAGATAAACAGGAATGAAGAACAATTAATTAAATTGATTTTCTTTTTCTCAGATCTGCACTACAATTTTGGTGATACTACTAGTGAAGATTCACAATGGAACTTCATCCTGTCTTGCAAAATCACTAATCAGGGAAAAATATTAGAGAGAAGCACTGTGGGTCTCTGAAGATGAAAGGTCTGAGCTGGAAGAAGCATTTCCCAACATAGACATTTGCCATGCATCATCTTCTAACTCCTCTCTCCCAAGGGAGTACACCAACAAGCTGATAAACATCACCAAAAAAAGGCTTTCAGCAAACAAACGGCATTAGCTGCATTAAGTACTATTAGCTATAGTAGTTGACTACAGTAGTTAATAATATTGTAGGTACTCTTGACTTTACATTGCATCTAAAGACTACTATAAATGAAATCTGAAAATAAAATCAACCAAGAGAAGTTCAAATACACATCTCTAATTAAGCCCAGGGAACATTTAATGATACCTTTCAGATACTGGATAAAGGGACTGAGATACCTATTGTTGCAGTAGGGAAACGAAGCTCAAAGGAAAGTTCTGCTGTGAGCAGGGCCCCATATTGAATCATGGCTTCAGTTTATCCTGTAGGTCATGTTGCCTCAATTTATATTGATTTCCTTATTGTACCATCAGAGGATGCTACAGGAAGAACTTGGAAACACATGAACCAGGAAGAGCAGGTTAAAAGTGAATTACCACTAGCCATGCTCCCAGCTCTATTAAAACAAACTCAAAAACCTACCAGTCCCCCCAAGCAAAGCATTCTAAAACTTGTTTTTTCCCTAACAGTAAGCGAAATCATGGTGAGGCTGGCTGGCTGTGGGTATGGAGGAGAGTAAAAGCAATTCAGATGCAGTTACATTTTAAAGTAGCTTAGCAAGGAAACAGTGGGCAACTAAGGTGAATTCAGTCCAGTTAGGTAAGTACATTTAGCTATTACACAGCCAGTGACTATAACTCTTTCCTTCTATTTAAACATTTTTCACGAGCAATGCAGACTTGGTGGTTCATTTAGCAACACAACCCTTGTCTATCAAAGATGACAAAGGTCATCTTATGCTGATATTTGAGCTGGTCTTATATAGAGATGGTCACTTTATAACTACAGTATATGACATTGCAAAAGTCAGGCGTATATTCAGTTGCATACTTTGAGATATGGAAAGTTAACTGGAAGAAAAATGAAAAAGATTAAGGCACTTCATATGTTAAATATAAAATTCCTTGACACACACACAACTTCCTGTACATATTTTAAAAATAATACACACACAACAATTGAAAAAAACAAACAAAACAAAGTAAGAACTTGCTTCACAGTCACAGTAACATAATCATAGAATCATAGAATCATTCAAGTTGGAAAAGACCCTTGGAATCGTTGAGTCCAACCATCAGCCCTATTCTACAAAGTTCTCCCCTGCACCAGGTCCCTCAACACCACATCCAATCTACCCTTAAACACAGTCAGGGAAAGTGACTCCACAGGTGATTCCAGTGCCTGACCACTCTTTATGTGAAGAATTTTTTCCTAATGGACAACCTAAACCTACCCTGCTGCAGCTTGAAGCCATTCCCTCTCATTTTATCACCAATTACCTGTGAGACCAGCACCAACCTCTCTATAATATACTTTCAAGTAGCCGTAGAGAGTGATGAGGTCTCCCCTCAGCCTCCTCTTTCCCAAACTAAACAGTCTCAGCTCCCTCAATCGCTCCCCATAAGATTTATGCCCCAGGCCCTTCACCAGCTTCGTTGCCCTGCTCTGCACTCGCTCCAGCACCTTGAGATCTCTCTTGCGTTGAGGTGCCCAGAACTGGATAATTGAGACGTTGTCACTTGTGTATGGATTAAAGATGGCATCACACTGCAATGTTAGTCCTGACTGGAACTCAGAAAGAGGAGGGGGGCTCTGGAAATGCCTTGACTTTGCACAAGACGTGGGTAAAGTTTCTGTATAACGCCTGCAGAGAGGGAGACACTTCACTCTACAACCCTCTCAGGTGCCTACAGGGTCAGTTAAGTGCAAAACTTAACCTGTCTTGGTTCAGGACTAATAACATATGCATGCTTGTACTCAGGGGCAAGAGTAGCTAAAATGATCGTATTTATTTTTCATTTCCTCTGCATAATAAATAAACCTCAGTTTGTGATAACCAGACTTATTGGTACTTGGGAGTAAGTGCTGTTACCTGGTTATAGATATAGGGAGAAAAAAGCTAAGACCACAAGGAGGTTTAGTAAAGATACAAATATTTGAGTTAGTTAGGGGGCTTGAACCGAAGTAAAATGCACATGAGAAACCCAACTTCAAACATACTTACAACACTGGCCATGGAAAGAAACACACTGAAATGAAATTAGCATTAAAAAATAGTCTATCATCTACATCTTACTTTTTAGTACAAAAGGCAAAACTTCAGGAATCTGTGACTAGTCATTTCAATAATGAACACTTTTTCCTTTTTTTTAATGGTACAGATTTGTTTCTACACAGATAAGCAGTCAAGCCAGTGTTTTGGATTGCCGCTGTAGGTATTGATTCTTGCATTTATTTCAGTACTGCTATCTTTAACAGTTTTACATCTCTATTTTAATTTCATTTAAATCCCAGGCTGCTGATACTTTGCTATTTTGCATTCCACATGCTGAGACTTGCTTCTTCCATTGAATTATATGAGTCAGAAATCTGGTCTTTGGTTCAGCTTTATTGTGCTGATGAAAAGATTTCTGTATTTTCCTCAGTCTAGTCAAAAAAAACCCAACAACCCAACCTTGGTTTTTCTCTGGCTGTCACTAAATCACTACTACAATGGGCAATTTAAATACTGGAGCACATCCTGAGGAAGTGTTTACAGTAGATTAAGGAGTAGCTCAGGACTCTCTTCTGTTAGATATTGACCTAACCGTGGTTATAACTAACGCTTACTGCACTCACCAAAAGGAACTTTCCTCCTGGACTATGTTTTAACATTTCCACAGGTAGGCACTCATTATTTTTCCAGCTCAGGTTTTCTAACTGTTCCCCTCGGTGAACTGTTTGGGTGTCGTTTACTAGTTCCAACAGCTTGTAGGTCCTTTCAGGTGCTGCCAGAGCCCTTTGTGTCTCCTGAATCAGACAATAGTCCATCAACTTTCCTGGGTGTTTCATTACAAAAAAGATAAAGGCAGTCAGTAATAGGTCATTTGTGAGAAAATGCATTTGCATTTTAATTGTTTGGCTGGCTGGGAAACTAATAAAACAAACATAAAAATCACATACCTATGCCGAGGGCAAAGTTCCTTTTCTTACTGAATCATCGCTACTTAACCCACCAGGAAAACCAAACCAACCAAACTTCCTTATTTGCTGTTTCCTCCTTCAGACACATCCATCAGGTGATACTGTAGAACTGCTTAGAAGTGCTAGGCAACTGGCATGCATTTTGACTCATTCTACACAAGTTAAATCCTTATTAAATATCTTTTAGGTGGCTGAGACACAACACATACAAGCATCTAAGACACATCCTTGCACTTATGAATAATGACCTTCCAAAGTACATTGCAGAGTAACCAATTATCAGAAGCATGTTTTTAAAGGGCCAAGAACCAGGAAGATAGTTAGGGCTTCTCGATCCTTATGCACCATAATCAAGCAAGTCATGTGGCAGCTCACCAGCCTTAAAGCAACTGGCTGGAAACACCACTTATTGCTGTACTCCAAATTTCAGGTTTAATAGTAACAGCTGTCAGTAGGTTTGCACAGAATGCAGTGGGACCCAGTACTGCACAGCCGTAACACTAGCCTGGCAAGTATTTCACAGACTGAAGGTTACCAAACAGTTTTCCCTCACCAGCTGCTTTTACTTACTCATTTGTTTACTTACTCATCTGTTCCTTTTTGTTCCCTAACTAAAAAACCTCCTCATCATCTGGTAGACTTGTTTTGGGCTGAGGAGGACTCTTCCCAGAACGGTGTGTTTATGCATAAGCTAACATCTCAGTCTAACAGCCAAATGTGAAATGAGGATCAGTGTCATGTGGAGTGATCACGTTCCGTTCTTGGAAGAAGGGTATGCTATTCATAGCTGTTTGTCACTTCAAACTGACATGACAGCAGCTTTATGAATGGCTTGTGTTTACATATCAGAGAAGACAGACTCTTTTTCTCAGGGCATTTTAATACCACTGTATTAAAACTGACTGTGTCTGACAGTGCTGTGGGGTTAACCCTTTATTTTAGGAAAATTTACACCAGTCTCCAAGTTGGGTGGTGTGGAGTGGGATCTGAAATTATTATTAATATGATTATTATTACTCTCTGCCACAGAAGATGCCACAGCATTTGCACCGAAGTTTAAATAGCTGCACCTCCACACGCTTTGTCAATATCTGCTCCTTTTAAACCTCCTTCTCCCTTCTTCAGTGAAGTGTTCAGTGAGCCTCAACAGAATTAAGCTCCTGAATGATTACAGACACTGTGCAAATGAGTAAGGGGGAGGTTGCAAACTTACTTTTGAGTACAGGCTCAAAGCCCACTTGTGGGCAATTTACATGTGACAGAGTTCATGATTTCATAGGACAATGACGAATTTTTTCATTCCGTATTTTTCTCCACAGATCTACTGGGATAATTACTTCTTCAAGTCTTCTTATATACAGCCATTTTTTTTTTTTCAGGTGAAAACGCAGACAGTAAGACTGAGATCAATGTAATAAAACACCAGTATCAGTACTATTACCTGTCCTAAGACATTTAGCCACAACGGTATTGAAAATGACAATTTTCCTCAAATACCCAGTTGCAAGGTATTCTCAGTTTCAACAGAAAAAATGAAAAAAGCATTTTATGCTGCAGTGGAGTAGCTCATTTTCCTTTAACACAAAAGGTAGAAAAATGATAATTTTGTTGCTCTAGAGTGGTTCCATGGTCAAGTAATAGAATCCATCCTGGAAAATGAAGTCCCAGAGTATGTCTTTGTTCCCTTACAGTGGTTGCAGTAGTAACCTATCATGTGAGTATCAGCTGCCTGGTGGGATACACTTTTTCCATTTCTGATACGAGAAATTTTTATGCATTATCCAACAGTGATGATATCTTCCTCCAAGGCAACTTGTGCTGTGTGTTCTGTCCTCATTCCTTTGCACCAGGAAGAATAAAACTGGCATATTTAACATCTATATGTATTTGGATGCTGACTCCGACAACAACTCTGCCCAGGTCTGCTGGTGAAGATGTGGACAGAATGGCGTAGTCAGTGTACTGGCTCCATCAGGCTCTATTAGAAAAGATTTGGAAATAATTTTTGCAGGCAAAACAGAAAAAAACAACAACCAACCACCTTTGAAGTTCACTGCTAATGCTTTCCTTTGCTCTTTTTAAGCACGCTGTTTGCTGGCATTTCTGTCAGGCCATCAAGTAGTTACCTGTATTCCAGCTACTCATACAAATTATCTTAAAAGCAGTTGGTACGATCTGCTGGATTGAGCACTGGCTGGAAGGACAATCCCAAAGTGTGGTGCTCAATGGAGTTAAATCCAGCTGGTGGCCGGTCACAAATGGTGTTCCTCAGGGCTTAGTATTGGGGCCTTTCCTTTTTAATATCTTCATTGACGATGTCGATAGGGACATAGAAAACACTGTCAGTAAGTTTGAAGATGACACTAAGTTGGGTGGGAGAGTTGATCTGCTTCAGGGCAGGGATGCTCTACAGAGGGACTTGGATAGACTGGATAGATGGGTCAATGTTAATGGCATGGCCTTCAACGAGGCCAAGTGCCAGGTCCTGCACTTGGGCCACAACAACCCCATNGAACAAGAGGGAATGGCTGCAAGCTGCAGCAGGGTGGGTTTAGGCTGGACATTAGGAAAAGGTTTTTCACAGAGAGAGTGGTCAGTCAGTGGAATCAGCTGCCCAGGGAGGTGGTGGAGTCCCCATCCCTGACTGTGTTTAAGAGTAGATTAGATGTGGTGTTGAGGGATCTGGTGTAGGGGAGAACTTGTAGAGTAGGGCTGATGGTTGGACTTGATGATCCCAAGGGTCTCTTCCAACCTAAATGATTCTATGATTCTATGGTATATCCAAATAAGAAATAAGGGCATAGGCAGGCTTAAGCATAAAGATAACATCAATAGGAACTTGAACCTCTACAAGGTCACCTGTAATAACCAAACCCAATGAACTAACACAAAAGGAAATATCTGTACATAATTTTTATTATTTACATAATACAATACAGCATAGATGCTGGGTAGCATGATTATGTGCAATACATAAATATGAACTATCTGTACATGTTTGCATACCTAATAACTCAGAAAAACAAAGTTAGAAGCAAAATTCTGATGTTTTTAATAGTAAAGTAAAAACTAACACTGCAATAAAAATCAGAAGTTCAAGGGTAGCGCCTTGTGTACATACGCAACAAATGAGAACAGGCATTACAACACTAGTCTAAACCGTACTTGTTTATATAAAAACAACAAGTTTGATACATCACAAACCCCCTTCCATTATAACACAGAAGTGATATTACCAGACAAGCATCAGTGAAGTATACTGCCTTTTCTAGAGTTGTTATTGTACAATGCTGTAGATAATGCAGCCCATGCAATACACCCAAGAACACTAGTCCTACACCCAAGTACAATTAAAAATTATAAAGCAGCCCTCCAAGAGTGGTTCCAGCTACCACTTAAGTCTACAGCAGCCATGTTGGGGTATGGTTTTCCATGCAGAACAGTGCAATTGTTACATTTAAACTAGAAAAAAATCCCCTCCTAATATTCTTTTGAACTCAGAACACACAGAACTTAAGTAGTATATGAATAATAAACTGCTCTAATACTTTAGCAATTTACTCATCAGATGTGTTGCTTGATACCTGCTGTTGTATGTCTAAAAACTTTTATATAACTCTTTTTTTGGCAAACCAATCTTACAATATTGCGCTACACATTTTTAGCTATGCAAGGAAAAGCTGACAACCCTGTTGCAGGCCAGTTCATAAGTTCCTAGCAGGACCTTTCCTTTGGGGACCTTTTTTACAGAATCACACAGAATGTTAGGGGTTGGAAGGGACCTCTGGAGACCATCTAATTCAACCCCTCTGCCCAAGCAGGTTCACCTAGAGCAGGTTGGACAGGAATGCAACCAGGTGGGTTTTGAACGTCTCTCAAAACGGAGACTCCACCACCTCTCTGGGCAGCCTGTGCCAATGCTCTGCCATCCTCAAAGTGAAGAAGTTTTTCCTCATTTTTGTGATCCTAAAGCTAATGTAATATTTTCTTCTCATACATATCTGATTTTTTTTTCAGTGCAATTTGTAAATTGCGCTGAATATGGCACTAACAATAACCTTACTGGAATGGTGGACTCCTCTACACAACTTACATTCTGCTGGAAAACAATGGAGTGTGGAAATTAAAATTAGAATGACATTTTAAATGATAGAAGTAGACTGCAAACCTTTTTGATGTATCTTTCTGCAAAGCAGGAATGTAACACTAGCCAAAGATTATATATCTCAAACATATCTCAAAAGGCAGATCTGCTACAAACATGCAGATAGCATACATCTGCTTGGCACATGTTGTCATGACAGATTTACTGGTGCCCAATGTGGGACACGACTGTGGTGCGACCAGAGCTCTGATAGATTGCCTGAATAGTTTGAATTCCAGATTGCTCAGGGAGAACAGACAGCTCATGTCAAGTCATTCCAACACAAGTTTTTCTACGGAATTTTTAGAGAGAGCTTTGTACGAAGTTAATAGATGCAGTTTAACTGGTTGAATATACTGAAAGGTTTATTTGTTTTTTGTGTTTGGATGGGGTGGGTCAAGTGTGCTATGTTGGTGTGGATTTGCCTTCAGATGTATAATGTTATTGACTGGATTATTAGGATACCTGCACATCTCAGGCATCATGTGATGGATGTTGTTGCTAATTACACTTGTGGTTTTACCTGGGGAAAGTTTACTTTCTCCACTAATGATTATCCCAAAGTGAAACCAACAGAATTAGGGGATGAAAAGCCTTTTGGATGCTTGGCGAATTACTGTGATTATTGTCACTGTCATTTGATCGTGACAGTGCTGTTGACTTTACTGAAGGTACTGCAGATGGTATTTATTATTAAATATCTGTGCAGAAGTGAGTATAATGTAACATGAGATATGTGGTGGACATGGGTGGAATTAGAGATAGCAGAAACTTGTTTAACAGCCCCAGCAAAAGCCCCAGCTGAGACACAAGCAGATGCCCTTCCAGCCCCAGTGACAGTCTCAGTACAGACACAAACGGAAGCAACCCCAACTGGCTGAAGGGTCCTTCTCAGCCAGCATCAACATAGGATGATAGCTCAGATGTAGATATAATTACTAAATCTTTCTCCATAAAGGATTTGCAAAATATGAGGAAGGACTTTACTTGTCATGATGGTAAGCCACTTCTCTCCTGGTTGCCCTGATGCTGGGACAATGGAGCTAATTACATAGACTTAGATTGCAAAGAGGCCAAGCAGCTTGGAAACCTGGCTGAGGAGGAAGGTATTGATTAAGCAATCAGGAATAAGGCAGACACTCTCAGCTTTGGAGGCAACTACTGTCAGCCATAAAAAGCAGATATCCCTTTAAGAATCATACCCAATGCTGTGCAAGCAAATGGACCAGCATGGGGAAAGGCATTGTGAATCCAAGTGAACTGGCTGTCCTCTAGAGGTGATTTAGAGCATTTGGCAAGTGATTATAGACCCTGATGAAATGCCATACCAATGACCTTTGTTGAGAAAGTTTGTGCAGATTGTACCATTGGTGTATTCCCACATTTTGTCAACAATGGTCTGGGAAGGATCTGTTACTGATACACCAACTGTAAATGCAGTTGCTGATAGGGTATGACAGCATGAAGATAATCTCTCTCATCCCATTGGTGCAGCAGCAATAGAAAACCTGATTAAGAAAGTGGCTGAGCAAATTGAGAAGATGGCTGAACAAAGTAGGACACAGACTGAGACAATGGAGAAAATGACCAAGGGAATACTTGAGCAAAACAAGACAATTTTCACAAACCGCTTGAAAAACTCTCTGGGAGATCGGGAAAGAATCTCACTCTTCGCCTGCTGAGATCCCAACTCCAGCTCAGACCAAAGTTACAATCATGAAGAAAAAATGTCCTCCTATGAGACCAACCAAAGGGAAACTGGACTCGTACCAAAGTTACCTGTGGCTTTGCCTTTGCAATAAGGGAGAGGACGTGAGCAGATGGGATAAAAAACTTACTCTGGACCTATAGGTATGAGTGCTTGAGTTGCAAGGTAAAGCAGACAGAAAAAAGGATTGTTGCGTGAACATGGCTGCTCCAGTTCAGAGTATGCAACACCCCATTCCAGACAGGAACTCACCTTGTAATTGTAGATGCTGTCCTCAGCATTTGGGTTGCCTTGCCTCCAGCCAGGAGGAGGAGAGGGATAATTGAGTTTATTGGACTGTGTGGATTTGATAGCCCAGCACATTAGAGCCACTGAAGGATAAAGCCCTGGTGGACACTGGTGAACAGTGTATACTAATGCCATCAAATCATAAAGGGGCAGAATCAGTTCACCATTGCTGGAGTGACAGGAGGATCTCAAGAACTGACTGTACTAGAGGCTGAAGCCTGAATGGGAATAAACAGGAGAAGCATCCTGTTGTGACTGGCCCCGGTGCTGTGTGCATCCATGGCATAGCATATCTCAATACTTTTGGTATAGCAGCTCTAAGAGCCTGAGGTCATTATACAACCTTACCTGGCCTTTCAAATGACCCTGCTGTGGTGAGACTGCTGGAAGTTAAAGAACAGGTGCCAGTTGCTACTTCCATGGTGCATCAATGACAGTACTGCACTGAGACTCTCTGATCCAGAACCTGATTTGTGAGCGATCAGCAAGACTTGCTCACCCTTTAGCAGCCAGTATGGCCAGTGTGAAAGTCTGATGGAGACTGGTGGCTAACCATGGCCTGAGTGAAGTCACACCACCACTGAGTGCTGCTGAGCCAGATATGCTACAACTGCAACATGAACTGGAGTCAAAGGCAGCCAAGTGGTATGCTACAACTGACATTGCTAATGCCACCTTCTCTATTCCTTTAGCAGCAGAGCGCAGGCTATGGTTTGCTTTCACCTGGATAGACGTCCAGTATACCTGGAATTGACTGCCCCAGGGGTGGAAACACAGCCCTACTATTTGCCATGGACTGATCCAGACTGCACTGGAGAAAGGTGGAGCTCCAGAACATCTACAGTACATCGATGACATCATTGTGTGGAGTAATACAGGAGCAGAATTTTTCAAGAAAGGCAAGAAAATAATCAAGATTCTTCTGAAGCAGGTTTTGCTGTAAAAAGAGGTATGGTCAAGGGACCTGCACGAGAGATCCAGTTCTTGGAAATTCAATGGCAAGATGATCATTGCCAGATCCCAAAGAATGTGATTAATAAAGTGACACCTATGTCCCCACCAACTAACAAAAAAGAAACCCAAGACTTTTTTGGTGTTGTGGGTTTCTGGAGAATGCATATTCCAGGGTATAGTCAGACTGTGAAACCTCTCTATGAAGTGACTCAAAATTAAAATGAGTTTGCATGGGGTCCTGAGCAATAGCAGGCCTTTGAGCAAATTAAACAAGAGATTGTGCATGCAGTAGCACTCAGACCAGCCCAAAGAGGACAAGACATTTAAAAATGTGCTTTATATTGCAGCTGGAGATAATTGCCCCACCTGGAGCCTACGACAGGGGAGTCACCAGGGGAAACTCGAGTTGAGCCTATAAAGGATCTGAGGCCAACTATACCCTAACCGAAAAGAAATCTTGGCAGCATATGAAGGAGTTAGAGCTGCTTCAGAGGTAACTGGTACTGCTCCTCCTGGTGCCCCGATTGCCAGTGTTGGGTTGGACGTTCAAGGGTAAAACTCCTTCTACTCATCACGCCATCAATGGAGTATATGGATTACCTTAATCACACAGTGAGCTCGAGTAGAAAATCCGGATCGTCCAGGAATTGTAGAAGTGATCACAAACTGTCCTGAAGGCAGAGACTTCACAGTGTCACCAGAGGAGGTGGTGACATGCTGAGGAAGCCCTACCATATAATGAACTCTCAGATAACAAGAAACAGTATGCTCTGTTCACTGATGGATCTTGTATTGTAGGACAATATCGAAGATGGTAAGCAGCTGTGTGGAGTCTTATTTGATGAGTTGCGGAGGCTACTGAAGAGGGTGAATCAAATCGATTTGCAGAAGTAAAAGCCATCCAG
>VZTM01042355.1:2169-24475 GCA_013400555.1 Jacana jacana
CTAAAGATAATCTTGAGATTTGAGAATATGCAGAAATATGTATCTTCTCTCCCCAAAGATAACTAGAAAATATAGAAAATAAAGAGAAACTCAGGAAAGCAAAAGTTTACTCTACTTTTTTGATGACATGAAAACTTTATGTTATGCATAGCTGTGACATCTGTACTTGTGCTGCAGTTAGATTTATGCTGTGTCTATCTTGGTCAGGACACAGAAAATGAGATGAAAGTGAAAAAATAATAATAAAAAAAATCTGAATTGTAACTTCATTAAATTGAAATAACAGTTGAAGGTCTTCTTATCCAATTCAGAAATATCCACCCCAAAATGCAACATATACTTGACCTAGAAAATGTACTCATCAGATTACCATATGGCTTAATTCAAATCTATTTTTAAAGAAGGGACACTGCCACAGTGAATTAATTAGATATGATGCTCATAATGTAATATGAATCACAATAACAATCCTAAATAGCCATTGTGGCAAGAGCAGTGAAATGGAACTCAAAATAAATGGTGCGAATGAGAGTGTATCAGTTAGCTTGAAAGGACAGGAGCTTTCCAATGGAAGAAGAGCGACCAAATACAGTTTTTATTCAAGGATGATTACATGCAAATGAAAGTGTCTCCCTACAGTCAAGCACAACTATTTACCATATGATTGGAAAAAAAAAAATAAACCAACAACTAAGTAATTTTGTTACAACAGGATGTTTTCCTATGTATTTCTTAAGTCTCTCCCCTATACGATTCTTAGGCATCTAATAACGTGGTTAAAGTCAGATTACAACCTTACTTCAACATGGGTACTAATCTATCTCTACTCACTGCATGTTTTCAGTAAACTTGTTCATCATGCTTTCCTACGATAATTTTTTTTACTATTTTTTATTTTTTGTTTCACATTTTGCAACTGATCAAAGGATTCATCTGTTACTGGAGAATATGGATGATCTATCAGAGAGAAATAAAGACATCTCCATTGGAATCGAAGTTTTTTTTTTAAAAAAAAGTATATCTCTATTTTTCAGGGGAGGTAGGGTAGACATAGAATTATGATGAATATCCTTTCTTATTGCTGTCAACATAACAGATACACATACAAAAACTTGGGGGCACCTGTGGCCTTGAATTCATGCTTTCCACTTAAATGACTGTCTTATATTTTCAAGCAGATCTCCACCCAGATAAATGAATTTGTCATTACAGAACAAGGAGACATACATGGATCCATCTTATGAGTGAGAAAGAGAAGCAAGGAAACAGTATTTGTGAAGAATAATCTGGTGTTGAACATGAATTGGCAACTAGAGGAATAGTCTCCGGCTGTTGACCTGCTGCCTTCGTGCTTCACTGTCTTCACAGCTGTTTTGTGCAAGCAGCTTGATAAAAGCTACTGCACAGTAAGCTGATTCATATTAGTCATGCTAGGTAATAAAGGAAAGCGATTTATTTTTTTAATACCATTTATTCTTAACAGAAGATATTAGGGAGTCATCAGTCTGCAAACACCACCACTGTGAACTGGTTTGTGCCATTGTATTGCCACCTTATATCTTCTTTTTGTGAACTTTCACAGGACTTTGTGGTGCAAAACAGGAACAAATTACTTATACACAAAGTTGTATTTAAGTGAAGCCTGTTCAGTATGATTTCTTAGAGTACTAAAATATTCATCATAAGAAAAGGTATGTGCTTTAGCGAAAATAATTCCTTACAAAAATGTCTGCTTCTTCAGGGTAATAAAGATAAAAATTTATTTTCTGACTTTCCCTTGATGACTGCAGTACACATTATGGAAATAACATTAGGATATTCCTCACTATCTGCTGAGTAAATTATGTAAGTTCTCAAAGCAATATCAAGAGACTAAATTCATCCACATTTTCACTTAGCCCCTGAAAATACTCTAAGCAAACTTCAGGTAAAATATTGAAATACGTAAACTCATTGCAACAACAGATATATGGGACAGGAGGAGAAAACCCACACAAAATTATGACTAAATATATGCTATATTTTGACTTAGGATAATAAACCTGCCTAAAATATACAGCTCTATTCTGAGACACAGCTGAGAAAATATTTCAGCCATGTGCAACACTGGTTTAGTTTTCAAGCCTCTCTGTGGGATGAGAGATGTGTATAGGTAGCATGCAATACTGTGCCCAAAGGAAAAGAAAGCCGATTGACATTTATATTTATGTTTGATGTATACTGTGTGATGGAAATTCACTTTAGTATAGAGTTTATCTTTAAAAGGGTATGCAGGTTCAGTCAGTAAGGGCTCAAAATTCTGGCTTTCAACAGATATTATCCAGGTCATGTTTGTCCAGATCAAAGACAAGATCTCAAAAAAGCAAGGCTTCTTACAAACTTTGGTACATCTAACAAAACCAAACTATTACCAATCCAGGGAAACACTTTAAATTAGGTTAATCTGATTTATTTTATATGTCTGCATTGGGAAAACACAATTCACTTGCTGCAAGTGTGCATCTCTTTCCATTGACTGTAAAAGGAGCCTGAAGCTAACAAAACATGTAATGGACAACCAGGGGATCAGGCCTAGTTAGCATGGGTTTATGAAAGGCAGGTCCTGCCTAACAAACCTGATCTCTTTCTATGACAAGATGATCTGTTTGTTGGATGAGGGGAAGACAGTAGATATAATATACCTGGATTTCGAAAAGCATTAGACACTCTCCCCCACCAAATTCTCATGGAAAAGCTAGCTGCTCATGGCCTGGATGAGTGTATGATCTGCTGGACTGAGCACTGGCTGGAAGGATGGTCCCAAAGAGTGGTGCTGTGCTCAATGGAGTTAAATCCAGCTGGCAGCCGGTCACAAGTGGTGTTCCTCAGGGTTCAATATTGGGGCCATTTCTGTTTAATATCTTTATTCATGATCTAGACAAGGATATAGAGAGCACAATCTGTAAGTTTGCAGACAACACTAAGTTAGGTAGGAGTGTTGATCTGCATGAGAGCAGGGAATCTCTATAGAGGGACTTGGGTAGACTGGATCGATGGGCCAATGTTAATGGCATGGCCTTCAACAAGGCCAAGTGCCAGGTCCTGCACTTGGGCCACAACAACCCCATGCATCACTACAGGCTTGGGAAGTGTGGTTGGAGAGCTGCCTAGCAGAAAAGGACCTGGGGGTGCTGATTGACAAGCGCCTGAATGGGAGCCAGCAGCGTGCCCAGGTGGCCAAGAAGGCCAATGGCATCCTGGCTTGTAAGAGATAGTGTGACCAGCAGAAGTAGGGAGATGATTGTGAGGCCACACCTTTAGTACTGTGTCCAGTTCTGGGCACCTCAGCACAAGAGAGATCTTGAGGTGCTGGTGTGAGTGCAGAGAAAGGTATAGAAGCTGGTGAAGAGCCTGAAGCATAAATCTTATGAGGAATGATTGAGGCAGCTCACACTGTTTAGTTTGAGAAAGAGGAGGCTGAGGGAGACCTCATCACTCTCTACAACTACTTGAAAAGGCATTGTAGAGAAGTTGGTGCTGGTCTCTTCTCACGGGCAATTAGCTATAGAATGAGAGGGAATGGCTGCAAGCTGCAGCAGGGTTAGGCTGGACATTAGGAAAAAATTCTTCACAGAAAGAGTGGTCAGTCAGTGGAATCAGCTGCCCAGGGAGGTGGTGGAGTCACCATCCCTGACTGTGTTTGAGTAGATTAGATGTGGTGTTGAGGGATATATACTTAGGGGAGAACTTCGTAGAGTAGGGCAGATGGTTGGACTTAATGATTCCAAAGTTCTCTTCCAATGTAAATGATTCTATGATTCTATTCAATTAGCCAAGGACTAAACATTTAAATTTTCTAAATCTAGATTAAATGCATTCTATTTAGATTACAAATCAATTATTCAGAATTAATATCAATTAACTACCTGTGTAAACACAAGATATTTACAGATGTGTATAAGCATTCTTAAGAGTGAGAATAAATCTGAAGGGAAAAAGTGTGCCTGAACTAGGCTTTGAGCTCTGCTGTGCTTCCCAAGACTATATGTTCAGACAGTGAGCCAGAAATACAGTCTAAGAAGTCACCATACTCCAGAGGCTACGTACCCAAGTTGGCTTGTTGAATGGTGTTGCCATTTTTTTACATAACTTTAACAGCTCAGGTGTGTTACCAGTCAAAATGTCTGCAAAAATTTCTTCCAGCCCTTTGTGGTCGCCTGCCAGCCTGCTGGGATTTGGGAATCAAGCAGATTATGATGTTTCTGGTGTTTTGGTTTGGGACTCATATTTTGAGATAGACATTTAATTTGTAATTCCCTCATTTCCTGGGGAAGGTCCAACATTAAAATCATTGTTACACCAACATCTTCAGGAAGTTATACTCCGAGCTCAATTTCATTCATGTAGCTGTACAGTAACTCCATTGTTCTTTATAGCTTTGCTATGTACCTAATCAAATAACCTATGAACTAAATGAAACCAAACTGTTGACCCAAACGCCCTCTGCATTCCCTGTGTTACCATTTAATCATAATACATAATAATTGCTGTTATATTTGCTGAAAATGCCTAGAAGGATTCATATAGTTTCAACATATGTTTCAACAACATCATTGGTGAAACCAAAGTGATGGAACGGTAGAGTATGGGTCTGGAAACAAACGGAGCCACAAAATGATGTGACATAGAAAGTGAATCTTATGTTTTTAATATCTAAACATTATGTAGTCATTTCACCTGACTAAAAAGCTAAGCAGGCAATTTAAGATTCTTATCTTGCCTGTTCACAAAACTTGTCAACAAAGACACGAGTACCTCCAGAAAGAAACGGAAAGAAATTTATTCTTTCTGTCTTAGACCAATATGTTCAAAACAGAGGTGCTGGGGTGGAGGTAACTCTTAATCTTCATTGCCAATTAAATAAAACTAGATGAACACTATTAAATTTTTTTATTCTTTTAGGTAAATGAGATAAATTTCAGCCCTAGCTCTTAATTAATTACAAATAAAATTTAACATGAACTGGAGAAATTATTTCCAAACCTTTTCATTCCTATCATTATACCATGAAGATATTCAAAGCTCCTCAAAAAAAAATAAATTTGAAATTTGAATTTGTTTTCTTCAGTCCGGAGATTCAGTACAAAGAGAGTACAAGACCAAAGCATAAATGGCCATCTTCCAGATTTTCAACACAGGTTACTGAAATGTACAGTGAAGAAAATATTTTGCTAAAGTGAAATATGCATTTGTAAGTTGACTCATAATTTCAGGATTAGACAGGTTGAAGCTGAAAAATGTGCATTTATTTATTTTTTAATTAATTTTAAAAAAGGGCACACAATACGGAAAAGTTTTGAGGTTGTTTTTTTTTTTTTCCTGACAGTTTTGCTCACTCCAAATTCCTCATGTTGATTTAATCTTGCTTGTTTAATATATATAAATATACAGTATATGTACAAACATACTTAAACAAACATATGGGGGTTTTCAGCACAATGAGTTCACGCTAGTGAATTTGGCAGTTCTCTTCTCCTCCTACATTCAGGCTGTTCTATATAACAGGCTTAAATCTCTGCTCAGTACAGTGAATTATATCAGTGTCAGCCTGCATAACTGAAATTTAAAACCCCTCTTTTAGTTTCTCTTTTCACTGTTTGTGGTTTCTCCCTCTTATAGACATGAAAACTCAGTCTTTCAGCTTCTCTCCCATGCTTTGTCTCTCCTCCTGGCCAGTGCACAGAGAAGCACTCACACATCTAACAGACTTTTCAGTTGCCTGAGATTCTTCAAAGCTCTTCTGTCACAGAAATCCTCCTGTGTTCGGCCCAGGTTTTGTTGGTTAATTTACTAGCACCTCAACCTACTTTTCATCTGCAGAAAGGGTCAAAGACTATGGTGCCTAGGGAAAAAGGAGCAGGTAGCCAGGGAAACCTGTGAGAGAAAGGAGGAGAAATAGAGTGAGCTCTTTTGTTCACAGCTATAAGAAGCCAGATTAATTGATTTGGATATTGGCTGTGAGTTTCTCTAATGATCATTAAGGTTCCTGATTACAGAATAGCATCAAAGTGTTGCCAGAACTCTCTAGATGTCGTATGTAAAATGAACATTTCCAAGTTCTATTCAAAATGGAATATTGTGGTTCAGACACAAAATTCTGAAATGAGCAGATACTGTGATCAGGAATACATGATCATCCTGAATGACAACTCACGAGCAAACAAAGTAAATAAGCACTGTGAGACATCTTCCATTTGCATTTCCATCAATACACAGAAAAAAATTGTGACAGTCTCTCTAAAGTCTTAATGATGACAATGATGAAATTAATAACAATAATAACAAAATAATGAAACAGCATGTTCATCTTTGCTTATTAGAATTCACTCAGTCAGAGTCAAAATGATAAGCAAATGCATATCATGGTGAGTAGGGGCTGCACTTGCTGAATTGTGATCAGATTAGATCAACAACAATTTCTAAAGTCCAAAGAAAATGCAATTATTAAAATTTGTTGTGTCATCAAATTAAAACATGGACAGGGATGTATACCAAGATTATAAAGGTTAACAGTTTGAATGGTTTACTTAAAAAAAATCATTTAACAATACACTAAAACGTATGTTTTTAGAACAGAATTAATACATGTATTTAAGAGTTTGACTCCCATAATATGCAACAGTGATAGTTTTACTAATTATAATGTCCATATATTAAAATGTACCTATCCCCTAGCAGGGCTTAGAATACTTTACACTTGTGAAACGTATGTACAATATTTTTTTTTAGCAGATGAATGTAAATGGCACAGAACTGTTTAGCAAAACACGGTCCTGACTTCTAGCTATGCGTAAGGAGATAGAGTTACTATTAATTTACTTCATGGGAAATATAAGCACCCAGGTAAAGTTAGCCTACCTGAAAATTTTCTCCATTTGATTACTTGGCATTAAAAACTATTTTGTTTACCTTTTTTTACTCACAAAAATGTCACAACTGCTGTCCTCATTTAAAATATAGATGTAAACAATTGAGTCAATTTAATTCTTATTGTAATTCCACAGACTGAAACTTGTTTATAATATGTGTATATGTATGTATGTGTGTGCACCTGCTTGTATACATAGATGTATATGCATGTGAATATAGTGTAAAATTACAAACAGAACAAATGAGAAACTGAAAATTTCCAGTGTTATACTCAGCTACTACCTGCTTTTTGGAGATAGTCACCTTGCAAGAGAAATGTTACAATAGAAGGCTAACCCAGCTCTTCTGCCGTAAACATCTGCTTATATTAGTTAAGCTCATCAACAGAAGTTTGGTGCAATTAATGTATGCAGCTTTAATGAAACATACAAAACAGTAATTGCAGCCATAATTATAATATAATTAAATTGTAATCGTATAATTAAAGTCAGCTATATAAAAACTTTGCCTTTGAAGCACTTCAGAACAGCACTGTACCTTTTTTAACATCTCATATCTACTTTCAAACTTTTCTTCAAATATATAGACAAAAGTATAAATTTAGTAAGAAAAAACAACAACAACAACAAAACTTACATAGTTTACTTGATAACCTTGCATGGCTTTTCTGTGCATTTAATTTTTACTGAGAAAAGAGATACTGCAGTGCAGATACACTACTTAGAGCTTGTCAAATTTCATTAGGAAAGCAGGTTTGGGTCTGGTCAACACTCAGGTAACAAACCTCTAAGGAGAGATCAGGTGCTGCAGGATGCGATATTACAGACTCCATAAATAGTGTCTTCCAAGTTGGTCTCACAACAATGTTAAGTGACATTGTGATTTGTATGTGCTGCCATTGGAGTATATGACAGGATATCTACTGTCATTTATGGATGCCAAACAATGTATGCCAGTGTCATATTGGAACAAAAAAGAAAACAAATGCCTCTGAGGAAACCTGATGGTTTATTCCTGGTATTTGGGTGATTTAATCTGTTCTCCTTGCTGCCAAGTGACCTGTCCATCTTCTCATATCATCTGTGATTCTGGAGGAGAAAAGAAAAGGATTATAATGCAGTCCCATTTTTTTATATACACAAAAAGGGAATTTGGCTTTGTTTTGTCGTCTTCTCCCTCTTTTTCCAAGGAATACAATATTCAAATGAAGATGTTGTTTTGTGAACATCTCTCTTATTAACAGTTGAACTATTTGAGACCTTTTTAATTTGCTTACTAGATGTAGTTAGAACATGTCTGACAACATTTTTGCTTCTTCAGAAAACTATACTTCATTAAAAACAAGACATATAAACACTACCAACATTTTCTTTAAGAAGAATCTTTGCTCCCAGGGCTGTCTGCTTATTGCTGAGTTGTACATTTTCTCCATAGGTCTGCTTTGGAACAATCTAGAATGGAAGTCAAATATCATAGAATCATAGAATCATATAGGTTGGAAGAGACCCTTGGGATCATCAGGTCCAACCATCAGCCCTACTCTACAAGTTCTCCCCTACACCATATCCCTCAATACCACCACACCCAATCTACTCTTAAACACAGTCAGGGATGGTGACTCCACCACCTCCCTGGGCAGCCCATTCCACTGACTGACCACTCTGTGAAGAATTTTTTTCCTAATGTCAAGCCTAAACCTACCCTGCTGCAGTTTGCAGCCATTCTCTCTTGTTCTATTGCTAATTGCCCGTGAGAAGAGACCAGCACCAACCTCCCTACAATGCCCTTTCAAGCAGTTGTAGAGAGGGATCAGTTCTCCTCTCAGCCTCCTCTTCCTCAAACTAAACAATCCCAACTCCCTCAATCGATCCTCATAAGACTTATTCTCGAGGCCTTTCACCAGTTTTGTTGCCCTCCTCTGTACTCGCTCCAGTACCTCGATATCTCTCTTGTGCTGAGCTGCCCAGAACTGGATACAATGGTCAAGGTGTGGTCTCACCACTGCTGAGTACAGGGGGACAATCACCTCCCTGCTTCTGCTGGTCACACTACTTCTAATACAATCCAGGAGGCCATTGGCCTTCTTGGCCACTCAGGGACCCACTCCTGGCTCATATTCAGCTGCTTATCAACCAGCACCCCCAGGTCCTTTTCTGCTAGGAAGCTCTCCAGCCACACTTCCCCAAGCCTGTAGCGATGCATGGGGTTGTTGTGGCCCAATTGCAGGACCTGGTACTTGGCCTCGTTGAAGACCATGCCATTAACATTGACCCATCTATCCAGTCTATCCAAGTCCCTCTGTAGGGCATCCCTGCCCTCAAGCAGATCAACACTCGCACCCAATATAATCTGTTTCACCTGTCATTTTTTCTACACCCCCATCTGATTGCTGAAAGTCAGTCTAGCTTTGAAAGCAAGTTCAATTTTTTTTTCTTTAAACAAGAAAACATAATAAATATTGGAGTTTGTTAAGGCTTTGTACTTCTATTTGAATGAAAGCTATGAGCTGAAACAGGAAGAAAAATCAGCTTTGCATAATGAATGCATGGTTTATATCAGGTTTGAAAAACAGAAAATCAAGTCTTTTTATACTGTCAAGCTTTTAAATCAGAAGATAGTTGCAGGAAGCTATAACACAAAAGCAAATTTCAGGAAAAAGGCATCTCACAGAACTCTTCAAAACTTTTTCTCAAGTATTCATGTCATAGGGAGTTTTGGTCAAAATAAAGAAATTGTAACAGGGTTAAAACACTATGATGGGACTCATGACCCCCGCTTTCTTCACTCTCCTTCTTTTCTTCCTACTCCATTAAGTTAGAAAACTTTGAGTGACTGAAGTTCCTGCCATGATTGATATTTATGTTTACAGTTTATAAACCAGGAGCAAATGTAAACAATTTATAGGTAAGCATGCTGACGGTAAATTTAGGGCTGAGATAGTCAATTAATTGGCATGTTAAGGTTATTTATGATTTTGGTTTAGTTATTTTTTTATTATTATTTATTTATTTATTCTAGCTATTTAAGTGTCATTGTACTGTGTTTGCATGGCAAGGTTTGGTAGCAGGGGAGCTGCAGTGGGGCTACAGGGGTGGCTTCCATGAGAAACTGCCAGGAGCTTTCCCCATGTTTGATAGAGCCAATGCCAGTAAGCTCCAAGACGGACCTGCTGCTGGCCAAAGTCAAGCCCATCTGTGATGGCAGAACACATTTTTGTGATAACATATTTAAGAAGGGGGAAAAAAACTGCTGCATAACAGCAACTGGAGTAGTGAGAATAAGTGAGAGAAACAACTCTACAGACACCAAGGTCAGTGAAGAAAGAGGGGGAGGAGGTGCTCTGGGCATCTGCAGCCCATGGCAAAGACAACGATGACTCGAATTGTGCCCCTGCAGACTATGGAGGTGAAGAGTGGAGCAGATGTTCAACTGCAGTCTATGGATTACCCCATGCTGGAGCAGGTGGATACTTGGAGAAAGCTGTGACCCTATGCGAGCCCATGCTAGAATATGCTCATGGCAGGATCTGTGGAGAGAGTAGCCCATGCCAGAGCAGGTTTGCTGGCAGGACTTGCAACCTCATGGGGGCCCCACATGGGAGCAACCTGTTCCTGAAGGACTGCACCCCATGGAAAGAACTGGAGCAGTTTGTGAAGAACTACAATATGTTGGAAAGATCCATGTTGGAGAAGTTCATGGAGGACTGTCTCCTGTGAGAGGGACTCTGGAGCAGGAGAAGACTGTGAGGAGTCCTGCCCCCGAGGAGAGAAGAGAGGCAGAGATAAGATATGATGAACCAATGGCAATCCCTACTACCTGTCCTCCTGCACCACTCAGGGGGAGGAGGTGGAGAAATCAGGAGTGAAGTTGAACCTGGGAAGAAGGGAGGGTTCGGGGTAAGGTATTTTAAGATTTATTTTCATTTCTCATTTTCCTTCTCTGATTTGATTGGTAATAAATTAAACTAATATCGCCATATTGAGTCTATTTTTCACATAACACTAATCTCTGTTCTTACCTCAACTCACTGTTTCTTATATTTTCTCTTCCCTGTCCAGCTGAAGAGGGGAGTGATAGAGCAGCTTTGGTAGGTATCTGGCAACCAGCCAGGTCAACCCACCACAATTGTTCTCATTGCTTTCTGTAACTCTTCTTTCTTAAATCTGCTTACACACAAGTCTGTATTCCTGAATCTTTCATTCTCTTCACCAAAACCTGAAAATTATTCTAATACAGATCTCTTCATAGAAAGTATTTTTCTGTGACATCTAAAAGCTGCAAGGATATTCTCAGTGTAAATGGATCATTTAAACAATACTATGGAACATTACAGAAGCATGCAGTAGTGAGATAACGATGATTGCTAAATTTCCCCCAAACGGCTTCTTACCATTATAGTTACCTTTTACCTTGTTATCTATTCATAACTGAATTACCAAAAATATTAAACTAAAGTGAGAAGTTAAACTAAATAGAAGCTATCTATTCACATGAGGAAACTTAAATGATTTTTTTTTTAAAAAGGAAATTTATCTCTAACTACCAGTGACCCTGGTGATTAAGGCATCTTTGATTCATGGATCTCATTTACCTGTGAAAATTATGAGCTACAGTCATCCCAAAGCTGTCCTTTAAATAATTTAGAAAGTATTTTCAAGCTCATAGTTTCTTAAGAGAGGCCTGCTTTAGGAGTAGTAATCAGTAGCTTTCAAAACAAACAAAAAGGGCATATTTTTCTTTAGTCTGCATTTGGGACACTTAAGCAACGAAGTTGGTTGGGTTTTTTTGTTTTTCTTTTTCCAAGCTAATGTATACTAACCACCTTTGAAGTGTCTTGACACCCTGTATGATCCCTACTAGATCTGCTTGCTCTCTTAGTGCTAGAAGATTATGAAAAGAAAAAAAAAAAAAAAAAGAGATTAAAGAAGATCCCTAACTTCACTATTTTACAAGTGATTTTCTAGACAAATTATTATATGCATTTACAAGATGAAAGCCAATGTGATGGATGCATGGTTTGCACTAGCATCGCTTTTACAGAACACTAAATGCTCGCTACAAATATTTTCTATCTGAAGGTAAAAACCAATAATTTCAAAATGCATATTAGTCAGTTTGTGTGTGCCAACATTTTCTTACAGGACCTGATCTGAAGATTTTTTTGGGGAAGACTCTTTATATTATCATCAGCAACAAACTATTAAGAGACCAACCACTAAAGCATATATTTGTAAATGTACACAGGATGTTGCTGGCTGTCCAATAAAATCAGCATTTGACATATGGTGTCTATATAATTCATTGCTAATCCAAAACGTTTTGTGAAGCATTTATTTTAAAAGCACAGTATAAATACCTATGAAGTCACAACAGGAGGCAAATGCTGAATAATTCAAGTTTCAGAGTAAAAGAAAAGCAATTAGGAGAAGAAAGAAGTAGTCTTAAACAGAGTACAAAGGCTTTAAGCATTTTTTCTGCTAGTGTTATAGTTTTATCATAGGCTAGACAGTTCTAATGATACCTTATAATTCTTCAAAACATACTGCAATAATGCAAGATTCCCTGCCTATTTTAAAATACTAATTTGTGAGAAAAATCTGATACCCTAAAACTTTTCTGCTAGTGACCAGTGAGTAGGTCTATGCTGGTTCTAGAAGACAATAACCTACAATGTGGTCAAAAGCAAGAATATAGAAAGAGAAAAAATGCATGAAAATAGAAGGAGCAGAAAACAGTCAATCAAATTTTTTTCTATAGAGTTTTTAATTAGACAAAATATTTTTTTGCATCAAGTATGCAAAGGCACATAAATCAGATTTGATACTGATTTCTGGTCTTGTGAATTTAGACTCCCGTGAACACACGCTTCTATAGTAGACTTCGGGAATAACTATTATGCAATAAACTTTTCTGCAGTCTTGCAAAATTGTAATTTGATTTTTGTTACCTTCAACTTGTGAATGCTTTAAGTTACATCCAACCCAAAGCATTACTACTTCCCTGACCGTGAATATGTAGTACTATTCTGTATGCCCTGGGGTACATCTCATGATTTACATTCCAACTTCAGAAGGATGTAGCAGTGCCAAAGGTTTCATGTCACATCTACCAGATCTATGTCAATTCTTTTGATATACTAGAGTGTCTCATACAGTACCAAATGCTTGCATTTGGATAAATGCATCAGCTCTCACTGTCTTTCACAGTTGTTCTTTCATTGACAAGATGACTTTGTGTTGCTTAGCAGTGGAGCAGACTGAATATTTTCACTCTTTGTCAGTTTTTCCACCCTGAATGAGTGTTGGAGAGGAGTGGGTGAATGTCATAGAAACATATCACTGAAGTACTTAGGATTTTCAGGGAAAATTTCCTTTCTTTGTTTGTTGGGGGTTTTCAGGTTTGTTAACCTTCTTTTCCAGGGTTAAACTAGCAGTATCCTAGTACATTATTTGCTCTTCTAGGCAACTTCTGAGGAGTTAAATGTTCCAGCATGTCATTAAATTCCTCCAGTATATTTTATCTAGCTTTCTTTACTTTCTCTGTGCTGTCTGAACACCCTTCTGCTGCCTAATTTTCTATTTTAATAAAATAATGTATTTCTAATAAAAGGAAAATTATAAGAAGAAAATCAGAGACCCAAATGAACCCATTGGAGGCCCATAATACCCTCACAGCAGATGCTGGCCTCTCTTCACTTAAGGACACTAGAGAAGCTAAGTAGGTGGCATTAGGTAAAATTTATTTAGGACCCAGGGTTCTTTTGCTGTTGCTTAAAAATTTGTGTTCTCTAATGTGACACATTATTTTCTCTGAAAAGCAAACCTCAAATAATCTGCTGTAATATAATGGATGACAGGAGAAAAAACATATAAAAGTATTTTTTCCTAGTATTTAAATTTGCATTGTCTAGATTTTTTACTTTATTTCTGTCATAATAAGTAAATAAGTCTTTTTTCCTCAGATTTTAAAAAAAAAAATAATAGTGGAAAGAAGCAATATTTTACATAAGAAGCATTTCAAAGTATCCATAACGTATAGACACACTGGATACTGACTTCCTCTTCACTGCAAGCTACGATAGAAAAGTAATATAGTAAAGTATCCTTAACCTCTACCACAACACACAAAGTCAATAAGAATTAGATTAATTTTCTAATATTGTTTTTCAAGTGTTATATAGTCTCTATACACAAGAAGTAACAATCCTAACTCAAGTAGTAGTATAACATATCTGTACATTTAACAAAATAATAGTAAATTAAAAAAAAAAAAAAATAAGAAGGGAAGGTGCTGGAGCAGACCTTCTCTTACAGCCTTGGAGAGAACCATGATGAAGCAGGTTTTAATTTTGTCTTTCTTTCTTTTTACTGTTGTTGGTGGTGATAAATTAATTTTACTAAGTCACAGAACCATGGAATCAGAGAGTCATAGAATGGTTTGTGGGGGAAGGGACCTTAAAGATCATCTAGTTCCAATCTGGGGGTACCTCCCACTAGAGCAGGTTGCTCAAAGTCTCATCCAGCCTGGCCTTGAACATTTCCAGGGATGGGACATCCACAACTTCTCTGGGAAACATGTTCCTGTGTCTCACCACTCTCACAGTAAAGAATTTCTTCCTAATATTTAATCAAAATCAATATTCTTTCAGTATAAAACTGAAAGAACCCCTTGTCCTATCAATTGACTCCCTGATAAAGGTGGTTACAAGGTTTTTCTGGAGCTTTCTCTTCTCTAGGCTGAACAATCTCAGCTCTCAGTCTGTCCTCAAAGGGGAAGTGCTCCATCACACTGATCATCTTTGTGGTTCTCCTCTGGAACTGCCCAAGCAGCTCCATGTCCTTCTTGTGCTGTGGAATCCAGAGCTGGATGCAGTACTCCAGGTAGGGTCTCATGAGAGCAGAGGGACAGAGTTACCTCCCTTGATCTAGGGGTCACTCTTGATGCAGCCCAGGATGTGACTGGTTTTTGGGCTGCAAGCACACATTACCAGCTCACATTTGGTTTTTCAGTTGAGTCTGTTTTGCCTGTGAGTGATCTCCCTGTATTTATGTCCACCCAGGAGATTTTTAGTCTCATTTCCTTTCTTTTCTTGTGTAGAAGGTGCGGTGAGTGAACAGCAGGGTGGGCATCAGGCAAACAGTCAAGGTCAACCCACTGTATGGATTAAGAACAGGATAAGGGTGTTAAGTGATTTTAAGAACAGACATCTTCTCCAGCAGGTCCAGACAAGGAATCCTTCTGCCCAGTACTCTGCTCAGGCTGAGGGATGCATCTGCCACTTTCCTGTTTTCAAGTTTAACCAGCAGCAGAGTTGAAAATGTAACACAGAAACACAGACACAGACATACAGATGCAGACACACATGCACACAGACAGAGGACATGGCCTGTCACACAGCCATAGACAATGCCCAACCTCCAGCAACACCCACACTCAGGGCTCACAATAGACACAGACACAGACAGCCACGTCCTGTCTTGGACTGGCAGAGATAGAAGGTCACTAGTACAGCACACATACCACACTCCCCAGGTTCACAAGCACACATACATCCACAGATTCCCCAAGTACTATCCAGCACTCCTGCCCTGATCCCATTGCTAATGCTGTTATCTTGCTGTTATCTTTGGACCTTTTATGTCCAAACTTATTTTTACTTTGTTCCTTGGAATGTAGCCTTAATGCTCAAACTGTCTGCAATGGTTATTTAATTTCAAGTTACCTACTGATCTCCCATGGTTGTTTAAGCTTGTTCTTCACTGTAACTATGGACATAGCTCTTCATATGAGTGCTAATTATGTTGAAGGAGCTAATCCTGTTTTTGTTATTAATAGGAATTATAAGGTTGAGACATAGTGATCTAATTCTCTAGCACCTTGATGTACCAATTCTTAAATGTTTTCTGCATTGCAATGATGCATTTGTTTGACTCAGGTATTAATAACATCCATTATTTGGTTATCACATTTTTCAAGGCTATCAATAATTTAAAAAAAATAGTTTTAAATCCAAATTATTTTCTTGTGGACTTCAAGGAAATGGGGATACTTCAGTATTGTTAAAAGAGAATGTGGGCCCACAAACATATTCATGACTCACAGGTCAAATGCAATAATTCTCATTTACAATTAGAATCACAGAATCACAGAACTTTTATGGTTGGAAAGGACCTCTAAGTCTAACCATAATACAAAACCATAACCCATTCCATCCAATCTCGGCTACTAGAGGACACACTGAAGTGCTACATCTAGACATTTCTTAAATACCTCCAGGGAATTAACTCAACCACCTCCCTGGGCAGGCTGCTCCAGTGCATGACCAATCTTTAAGTAAAGTAATTCCTCCTAATATCCAGTCTGAACCTCCCCTGCTGCACCTTAAGACTATTTCCTCCTGTCCCATCATTATTCACTAGGGAGAAGAGGCCCCTCCAAACAGAAGGTGCTGTTTGAGGAACCTCACTTTGTCCATTTTTAATACTTCAGATATACTTGTTAAGTATATATATATATTAGATCTAAGAATACTTTGATATATTGCTCATGAATCTATGATCACAAAGAAAGGAAAGGCTGGCTTCATAACATTACTTTGCCATTAACCTCCGACATGCAAGTGAAGTTATCCCTGTGTGAAGAACAGTCCAGATTTCTTAAATCTGTACATCTCATCACGATACAATCAGTCATGGTCATCTGCACTAGGGTGCCCAAGCGATATAAACATAGAAAGCTTTAATTTTTTACAGGAAAACAGTGATATTAATATATTAATTAAAGTAAAATTTGAAGATACTACATATAGAGGGACTTTGACAATTTTAAGCAGTAAGTAGGAAATCTGCCCCATAGCAAGCAACTTTGTTTTTTAGTGGACTGTACAGAACAAGATTCTAGAGTGAGTGAAACAGGGCAACAGTACCATGAACCTTCAATTCTCCAGTTCCACCCATGGAACAAACAAACCAGCTTAAATTTTCGATAAGCCAGCAAAAACTGCAACTCATATGAGGTAGGAAAATGTAAACAATATGGAGTTCAGAAAAAAACATGGGCTTAAGACTGGCAAAACATTGGAATAGTCTGAAATTCCCAAATAAAACCCCCAGACTTTCAGCAGAAAATGTTTATAGAAAAATTAAGTTCAGATACTTGTACAAAATGGATAATTCTCAAGGAATTCAGATACTAATTTCAAATAATCAGTGCTGAAATGCTAAATATTCATGAAAACTTCCCTGATCTTGGGACTTACCCCTCTTAACTATGTATCACTATAATCTTATTCCTTACTCTAGTCATATGCCTTACAGCATTATACCTCCTCTCTATCTCCATGACTTTCTGTGAATATTTACTTTTCCTGTCTGACAAGTGAATTCGCATCATCACGGTTAAATCTGCAGAGTTAAGAGGCACATGTTAAAAATGAAATATTTATCCCATTGTAATAAATATCTCACCATGCTGTTATAGTCTAAGAATAAAATAAATAAATAAATGTTGCAACTCATTAAAAAGTAATATAACAATAAATATTCCTTTTAAAATATTTACAACTACATGCAACTTTCTGCATCACAGAAGTAGGGCAGGCTGCACAGACTGCACAATGTATTCAGTGATATTGTCAGGTTTTGCCTAACAAAATAATAACACAATTTATTTTAATTTAAGTGTAGTCTAGAGCCACAAATGCATTTAGAAAACCTTTTCTCAACTAAATCAATGGGAGGCATGTCCCTAAAAGACTAACTGCCTATAATTTAGCATAGATACAATATATTTTAGCTATATTTGTCATTTGATGTTAACCACTGTACAAAATTAATATGCAAGATCAATGTAATTAACTGTTTTCTATTCCTTATGGTGATTTTTACTGAAGACTTAATTTTCCTCTAAAAAAAATAAATGTGTTTAAATGGATTTGGTAATGTATGAAAAGGTGCAATTTGCAATGAAATTAATAGCATAATGATTAAAAAAAACCCACTAAAATAAATAAGTAAAACATATTCAAGAGACTGTTTAAAGAGTATAGTAAAATACATTTCCTAAATGAAGAATTTGGGGCTAATTTCCAGCACTTTAGGAATTTATGCCCCAAAAAGAAGAAAGAGCAATGCTGAATTTCAAAGTTACTTTTTATTCCTGAGCTATGAAAAATAATTTTGTATGTGTGTGTGTATTTATAAATCCTGGTAAATGTCTCTTTCACCTTGACATTGATTATGGTCTTTAAAATTATTTCTAATGTGGAAAGAAGATTTGATAATAGTCTTACAACAACGCTGTTTAACTCCGACTTTGTAATGCTAAGCATGATAGATTAATATAAATCCAAGCAAACTCCTAAATTCCCTTAAAGGCATTCACTCTCTAGAGCAAAAAAGCAAAACAATAAAAGAGGAAGTAACAAGAATGTAAGGAAAATTACTATTAAGCGATGACCTAAAACTTAATCTCATTCTTCTGCCAACACCACTGGAATTGGAAAAACTTTGTCACATTCTCTAGGCACACTGAGTGTGAATAAAACACATACCTTAGATTACTGAGGAACTGGTCAAGGATTAGACCTGACATGACATAATTAGTTTTGAAGGCTTGAAGAGGAGTTTAGACTGTCATAGATAAACAGGAAAACTGTCTAAGTAAATCAGAGTAATAAAATCATGTGTTAAATGAAAGCTCACTGTTGATAAAAGATATATGCACAACCATTATCTTAAGATTAGTTACCATAAGTGAATTCGTAAAACACCCAAAATTTGAGAAATATATAGTCAGTTTAATTTGAATCATAGAATGGTCCAAGCCAGAAGAGACCTCGAGAGTCATCTAGTTTGACCTCGCCATAATCAGTAGGGACACCCCAACTAGACCAGGCTGCAGGTTCTCATTGAGCCTCACCTTGAATATCTCCAGGGAAGGGACCTCAACCACCTCCCTGGGCAACCTGTTCCAGTGGTCCACTACCCTCAGAGTAAAGAACCTATTCCTAATATCCAATCTAAACCTGCTCTTCTCCAGTTTGAAGCCATTGCCCCTTGTCCTGTCACTGCAGACCTTTGTAAACAGACCCTCCCCAGTCTTTCTGTAGGTCCTTTTCAAATACTGGCAGGATGCTCTTAGATCTCCCTGGACCCTCCTCTTCTTCAGGCTGAACAATCCTAGCTCCCTCAGCCCGTCCTTGTCGCAAAGGTGCTCCATCCCTCTGATCATTTTGTGGCCCTCCTCTGGACCCACTCCATTAAGCCCATGTCCTTCCTATAGTGAGGGCTCCAGACCTGCACACAGTACTCCAGGTGAGGTCTCACCAGAGCAGAGCAAAGTCACAGAATCAGCTTTCTGGATCTGCTGGCGACGCACATTTTGATGCAGCCCAGGGTGTGATTGCCTTTTTGGGCTGCAAGTGTGTACTGCCTCCTCATGTCCAGCTTCTCATCCATCAGCACCCCCAAGTCCCTTTCCTCAGGGCTGCTTTCTAATCCCTCATCCCCTAGTCTGTATTGATTTTTCTGGCCCAGCTGCAGAACCCTGCACTTGGTCTTGCTGAACATGAGGTTCACCTGGGCCCACCTCTCCAGCCTGTTCAGGTCCCTCTGGATGGCATTCCATCCCCCTGGAGTATTGACAATATCACACAGCTTGGTGGCATCTGCAAATTTGCTGATTGTGGACTCAATCCCTCTATCTATAGAGTTGATAAAAACTTTAAACAGCACCAGTCCCAGTGGACCCCATGAGGAACACCACTTGTTACTGTTCTCCATCTGGACCTCAAGCCATTGAGTACCACTCTTGGGCTGCAACCATCCAGCCCATTCTTTACCCACTGAACAGTCCACCCATCTAATCCATATGCCTCCAATTTGGTGACTGTGTCAAAAGCCTTACAGAGGTCCAGATAGATCACATCCATAGGTTGTCCCTTATCTATTGATATAGTCACCCTATCATAGAAGGCCACTAGGTTAGTCAGGCAGGACATGCTCCCCAGTAAAGCCATGCTGGCTGTCCAGAATCACCTCCCTGTCCTCCATGTGCACAAGCATGGCATCTAGAAGGATCTGTTCCAAGATCTTCCCAGGCATCGAGGTNCCCAAACCTCTGTGGTCTACTTAGACATTCCGTATGGGTCTAATTAGACATTGTGGACTATATAGTCCACAGAATTTTTTTGAGTCATAAACCATATAATATTGATAGAAGGAGATATTTTATGCTGTAACAGTGCCAATTTCTCTGCACTGACTTTGAAAACATCCTAGGATGATTTTCTTTTAGGCAGATTCCCACATACAGATCTTTTCTATGAAGAGAAGTTTTCAAGCAGTCCTGGGGTAGGAGAGTAAACACTAGCAAGGAAATGGCCTATATACTCTTACAAGTTTTCTGTTTTCTGCAGTTTGGCATGCAAATCTGTTTTCCTGTTTTTTGGTTGGTTGGTTTTGGTTGCCTTCGCAGACTACTATTGCTCTCCATTAGATGGGTGTGGCAATAGTTAACCTGAGGCAGTTAATTTCAGTTAACCTGAAATGTCTTTGGTTTTCACTGGAGTCAGGCCCACAGACATCGCTACGCCTGAAATGATACCACCTCATGGACACACTACAGAAGCCCCGATGTATCTGCAACACTGACAAACACTCATGAAGATGTGTTTACTCTCTCATCTGGTGAATGAAAATGTTGGAAAATATCTTCCATACAAGTAACAGTTCCTACACAAGTGGGTTATTTTAAAACTTTGTGAACCAATATAAACTGAGTGATCCACAGCATTGAGCAGAATGATGAAGGTGGTACAAACATCAAGATGACCCTTCATTAAAAAAAAACCAAACAACCTTTGAAGTTAACTTGATTTTGATTTTTATTTTTTAATCCTGAAAGACAAACATCTGCTTCATTGCTGTCTAGAAGAAATATTATAGTAGGCCACCACTGCCTGCAGAAATACTCTAAGGGGAGGATTTGGAACAAAAAACCCCAAACATCAAATCAAGGAAGCAGTATTCAGACTTTCCCTTAATTTCCCCAAAAATTTAGTTCTGGAGGTGTGCAAATAAATTTTATCCTTCATAAGGGATCCTTTTACATAGAAAGCAAAGTTAATCTAACTCATAAGAGTGAGACTGGATTAATATATAAAGATTTATTTCTGTAGCTTTCCTGCTGTATTATTTAGGGACCTTTCAACAGGATGATACTTTTCTTTTGTGCTGTAGCACAATGGTTAGAGCACTCAGGATGTGGGAGAGCAGGTAATGAACAAAATACAGTATGTGGCTTAACAATGTGATACTTTATTTGAATTAATTTATTTGATTCTTTATTTAGCTTAAAACCCTTTTGTGTGTCATGAATTACATCAAAATTAGATTGTTTTGATCTAAAGAAGGAATGCCTTTCAGGAACCTTCTTAGGAACAAAACTAACAAAAAATGTGAGTTGGAATCAAATACACTGGCTTGTTTTGCAGATATGTTAGAGTCAGAGCCTTATTGAATGTGCTTTGAAAGCTGCATCAGAAGTGATTAATGCTTAAGAATTAACATTGACTTATAATTGCTAATGCCACGTGTCATGTTTTTTTGACAACATGTCAGAGGAGATTTATTTGTCAGAGAAACTTATTTGTAGCCTTTTGCAGTCATACTGTAAGGGTTAAAAAAAATAGTAGCTTTCTTTAAAACTTTTAACTATATTGAGTTACGTAAATTATCCACATCATCCAAAGTGAAGATTGCTTTTTTAACTCAAGAAATACAATGCAGCATTTTCCAAAGAATCAGCATTTTTCCCTCTTGAGTTGTCTGAAAAAAGACTCTGAATTCAGAAACCGTCTAGCAAAATCTTGCTTAGCTGTGAAATAAGCCTGAGGATGCTCTGCCAAGCATTACAACAAACTAGCTAAATCATTGACTACAACCCACAACAGAAAGGCTCCTAAATGGAAGACAATATGGGCTGGAAACCTTTTCCTGACTAGCAAAAATAACAGCAGGACAGGGACAAGCATATAAGAGAATAGATTTCCAGGAGCAATTCTATTCCACAGAAAAATGAGGGCATCACATTATTCACGTTCTACTGACGTTTTACTACATGCCACTCAAGTTTTATTTCAGAATATCTTATTTATTTTGAAATATTACTTAAATGTATGCAAATATGACATAAATAGCTCCTCTGCTTTTCAATCTGATGATGTTAACTAATGTCAATTAAACAAAAAGATAAAATTAAGGGACTTAAAGTTACACAACCATTGTTTTTGCAAGGCATGAACTGACATATGTTTGTGGGTTTATGCTTCAGACCTGACATGTTTTTTTGAATTCATCTGGAGTGTAAAGTATAGCAACAGAGACCGGTAGGAATC
>VZTM01042356.1:0-11377 GCA_013400555.1 Jacana jacana
GTTTGGAAACTTTTTTGCCTCCTACAGGCTCACCCCTAACATCTGCCTATACCTTGACTAGTTATTTGTTTTTCTAGGACATTCACTAGCATTTCCTAAGAAATACAGGACTACAAGAACCTAGGCTGCCAGTATATATATAAATATTAATATATTGGAATTTTATAGCTATCTAGATAAACTTACTTTTTATGAGTAACGAAGGTATTGTGTCATGCAAGTTATTCATTTTCATGCACCCAGCACTGTCCTGAAGTACTATGCATGACTTTTCCTTTGGTTGAGGTTGGTTTTTTTTCAGTCATAAGCTTAACATTACCTTCAGCTGTCCGTAGTCTTACTGTGTGGGATTTTTTCTATTCTTGTACATCTTGGACATTCTCTAAGCTGGTGTTTTGTACTGATTTTTAACTGCTGATGTATTTTTACACAGTTTTCTAGTTTGCTCATATATTCATTCACCAACTTGCACCACCTTTTCCCACCCTGTACTGCAATATCAACCCACTGAGACTGCCCACGTCTGTTGCCATCCTGGCCCACAGGTAAGGTGATACCTTTTTCCTCTCTTTGCCCATCCTAGAAGACAGGTCTGAAATAAATACAGCTCTCTTGCTGTGTGTGTGGACTGGACTTCAAAAGTGGATTTACTGTGGGTTTTTTGCTCTTTTAGGACTCCAACATCACCTCTGGGTGACTTGNTCCCTGTACAGAAACCTGGTGCTGGCAGAATGGATCAGGGAAGAGCTCCAGGACATACCACAGGATGTCATTTCATTAAGAAACAAGTGCTCTGGGTTTGATGATACCAGGGACCTTACCAATCCAGCTCCCTCTGGTAAATCTCTATTTGATTGAGTGGGCTTACAGAATTGTTTACATCCAGACTTGTCTGTAGACCATGTGGGACTGACTGCACAGGGTCTGTGCTAACAGGGAGCTGTAGGTCTAATCAGTGTGCTGACAGCAGCATTTCAAGAAAACAGAAATCCTGTAGGATTGTGCAAAGTCATGTGAAAGTATCCGGCTTTAATAGAATTTTCCTCTCCCTCATTTTGTCCTCTCACCGTCCTCTGAAAAATTTGCATCACTATGTATTAAAGATTATTAGATCTTGGCCCATAATATCTTGAGCTATTGCTGCTAGTACTGAAGAAACTTTGCTTGTCAATATCTTCTATCTGGATGAAATACAACGGAATATATTTCCCTTATGTATCTCTGTATTAAGAAAGCATAAGAAAAGCACACAAATATGCCCCGCCTTAAACTGTTGGAAGTTATTCATGGTTGTTAAACAGGCCAGCAACACCCTGGGAGCTAGACTCACTAGCTTTACAGGTTTCCTAGCCTATCAACTGAAAGTAAACATTGCTTGCTTTTTGCTTTCTGTTATACAGTCTATTTTTGCATATCTGAGGGGAAGGTATCAAGATATCCACTTAATATCTGAAAGCCATCATCTTGTTCTAAGTATTCACCCCTGGGTTTCATAACGATGTTCTAGGTATATCAGAAAAACAAATGTAAAAAGTCATTGTATGAAAATCTATATTTACTTCCCTATTTCTCCACATTGCTCTTCATGCTACCACAATTCATTGGGTTGCTGAGGTTTTGCCTGAATTATGATCACAGGCAGGCAGTGAAGCATGGCTGAGTTACAACAGCTTAAAGAACTGCTCTTCCACACTGCCACCCCTATTGACCACAGGTATGTTCTTACCTGTCCCAAGTCTTAGGAAAAATTAGTTAATTTAAATATCAGTTGTGTATTTTATGTAGGTTGTCTAGTTTTTCTTGTAGCCCTTGAAGTCCTTGTGTCCTCCACAAGCAAATATTTGATACAATATTTTCTCTGCCTTAAAAACTCTGTCTCCATTTTAAACCACCAAATTCTTTCAACTCATCCTAGCTCGATTAATAATACATTGTTGGCCATTTGTGGGTGAGCAGAAAACATTTAAATTAAATAGCTGCGAGGACTAGAATGACACTAATTTGTTAGACAAGTGGGGCAGACGCAGAAAACACCTCTGGATGTACAAAAGCTCAAAGGGCAAGCAGGAACTTGCTCTGTTGTAACGGTACGGTGTCAGCGAATGCCCGTGAACGTTCTGGAAGGACTGTGGCGTTTATATTGATAAGACAAGACAAACACATATCAGCACTGTGTCCATACACTCACCTGTTCCGTTTAGCGTCCGCAGGAGCCATTTGTTTCTTGAATAGATTTCCTGTGCTGCTTATCACCGAAGGGTCTTACAGCCTCACAAGCATCCAGAGTGAAGATTAATGTTTTGAAAGTTTTTCTCTACGCTTTCAAATTGCAGAATGAATGGTTACAGAACAGGAACAGAAATGATGCTTCAAAAGTCTTCTGCATCCCACGTCTTTGATTAATTACGAAAGAAAAAACAGTACCGCTTTTCTTTTGCAGACACAAGTGAGATACCTGAAGTAAAAACATTTTTAAGTTTCCTAGTCCTTTGGTATTTAAAATCCCCTCAGCTAGAGACTACTGGATCCCTGGGCTTTGGCAGGCAGGCAAACCAATTACCATGATGGCTGGTTTTGTAGCAAATGCCTGGATGTAGTTCAATACAGTAATGAAAAGGGAGTAACCTGCTACATTTTTCCTGTGGGTAAAAGCAGGTAAATTGGCAGTTACCCAATAGATACTGATTGTTAATGATGGGGTTTTTTCACAGTAAGGTGTTAAGGCGGTGACAAAGCTCCCAGGGGCTTAAAATTTTTATCCATGGAGTCGGTGACCCACCAATGCTCATACAATGAATTTATTTGGAAATTAGATTATTCTGAGTCCTAGTTAATTTTCCTTGCTTTAACAAAAGTGCCAGAATTTTTCATTTGGCTACCATGAACTGTAACATTTTGGTTTTAAAGACACTCTGGTTTTACTTCAAAGGCTAGAAATGCACTCTTCAATAGTTTCAATCATTTATTAGCACAGTATTTTCTGATGTGCCATCTTGCAGTATAACGGTTCCTGCAGATATAATTGTGTATTTGGAAAAGTAACACAGAATGGTATTGTCCTTAACTTTCTCTTGCCCACTCATAACTCCTTTTCCTTTTTGTCCTATGCTTTTTTCATTTCTTAAGTTCATATGTCCCATGCTACGGCTTTAATTATTCACACGCCTGGGTTTTATTGGATGTTGCTTTTAATTTGCAAGCTCCAGTACATTTGAAAATAACCAGCAGCAATTACTCCCTCAGGTTTTATCTGCCACATATAGGATATGACAATATCCCTCTCACAGCCAAGGACAAGGAATGCCTCTTCTGCAGAGACTGGAAACATTCGTAGCTTTCATGGGTGTCCCAGGAGGAAGGCAAAAGCCCCAGACTGAGTACGTTCCTGGTATGTTCTGGGGTTCTACCACCCTCAAAGTTAAGAAGTTTCTCCTTGTGTTTAGATGGAACTTCTTATGTTTAAGTTTGTGCCCATTACCTCTTGTCCTCTCACTGGGCACTACTGAAAAACGACTGGCCCCCATCCTCCTGACACCTTATGGTGTTGGATCAAATTCCCCTGCAATCTTCTATTCTCCAGACTAAAAAGCCCCAAGCCCCTCAGCCTTTCCTCGTTAAGAGAGATGCTCCAGGCCCCTAATCATCTTTGTAGCTCTCTGCTCTACCCTCTCCAGCAGTTCCCTGTCTTTCTGGAACTGGAGAGCATAGAAGTGGCCCCAGTGTTCCATATACGGCCTCCCCAGGGCAGAGCAGAGGGGGAGGATGACCTCCCTGGACCTGCTGGTCACATTCTTCCTGATGCACCTCAGGATGTCATTTGTTTTACTGGCCCCAAAGGGCACATTACTGTCTCACAGTCATCCTGTTGTCCACCAGGACTCCCAGGTATTTTTCCTCAGAGCTGCTCTCCAGCAGGTCATCCTCCAACCTGTACCGGTGCAGGGGGTTATTCCTCCCCAGGCGCAGGACACTACACTTGCCCTTGCTGAATTTCATCAGGTTCCTCTCTGCCCAGCCCTCCAGCCTATCCAGATCTCACTGAATGGTGGCACAGCCTTCTGGTGTTCTCTTGTTTCCTAGATGGCCCTGATTTAGGATTCCAGCTGGAGAAACTTCTCTGACTGAAATGAAATCAGTAGCTTTCTTGTTTGGGTTTTGCCCAACTTCTGGGTCTTTAGCTCAGCTTCCTGAACACACCATCCCTGACTGTGTTTAAGAGTAGATTAGATGTGGTGTTGAGGGCTATGGTGTAGGGGAGAACTTGTAGAGCAGGGCTGATGGTTGGACTTGATGATCCCAAGGGTCTCTTCCAACCTATATGATTCTATGAATCTATGATTCTATATTTGAATGCCTAATTCAGACTTTAGAAGCTGTCCTTGATGCGAGTTGTGATTCCTACATCCAGGGTCAGGGCTGCCTGGTGCTGATGGCTCTTGGCGCCTACACAGGTCTGTAAACACCCATCAACCACAGCATTTTGGAAACTGGAAGTTTTAAAAACAGAAAAGTATGCCCACAGTGTGGGTCTCCTGATGGTCAATGCCTTTGTTTCAGGCTACCTGTCACAGACTAGCGAATAAATGCTGCCAGCACCATGCTCTAGTTCCACACCCCATAGACCCAGCCTGGGATTCTGGGGAATAGGAGACAAGCAAGCGTGCTGCCCCACATCCCAACTGCCATGTTTTCTGGTGGGGTGATGGGAACTGGCAAAGCTGGGAAGGAAACATTCAGGTGAGGGTGAGCGACACCTTGCTCGAAGCACCAGCAGGACCTGCCACAAGAAAAGATGAACCATGAACCCAGCTGGGTGGGCTGGTGCCATGGTAGGGCTTGTGTCACCCTGGTGCCGTGGTGGTGAGCGAAGGAAAGAGGCAAGGGCTCCAGCGGTGCCAGCCCCGCAGCCTCCACAGCTGAAACACCAGACAGACGCTGGCCACCGCCAGGGTAAAAGCCCTCCTTTCCTTGCTGCTTGCTTTCTGGGTTTGGTTCAACAGACTTAAAAATAAGTGGTTCACTTTCAGATCTGGGGGAAAACAGCTTTTCAGACAGGCTGCCAGATGGCACTTGAGCCTTCCTTTTGATCCCGCCAGCCAGTTGTTTCTTTCTGGGGAAAATAACTTTTAGCATGATCTTTCACGTTTGAGTTTTTAGGTGGCATCTACAGTAATTTCTCCTTTGCTCAAAAGGATCTGGCCAATGAATCCTCCTTCCCTTAATCCCACAGGCCCTTCCTTCACCACCTTTGCCAAGGACCCGTGAGGCCCGGCACTGCCAATGCCTCCCCGACACCAGCAAACGGCAAAGCGGCGGGAAGATACGGGCATCGTGCCTACCCGACCGCACCCCGCACTACGGCGGCGGCCTTGTCCCCTTGACCCCAGCTCTGAGGTGTCCCACGGTTCCCTCGGGTGGCAGGGAGGCAGGCAGACAGGCGGCAGGGCCACCTCTGGCTTACGGCAGGCAGAGCCTCGCCCGTCGGTGTGAGAGTAGCCGCCTCCACCGCCTGTCCCGGCTGCTCTCGGTGACCTCCCCGTTCGAAGAAATCCCCGAGGGCAACGGGGCTCGGCTGTTGGTGCCCTGTCGTGCCCTGCCGTTGGCGGCGCCCAGGCGGCGCGTCGCTGACTGATCGCCGCTCCCCTTCCCTCTCCGTCCCCGGTGGCTGTAAAGACGAGGCGGGTGGGGGGGGGCGGCGTTGCTCGTCCCGAGCGGAGGAGAGGGACGAGGAGGAGGGAAAGGAGTCCGCCCCCGTTCTGAATAATGTCTCTGAAGCCGNAAATGGATGGAAAACGGGCTTTGTAGGTTGGAATAAGTTAAGCTCAAGTCTTGAATCTTCTATTCTTTTCTCTTCTTTTATTCTTTTTTTCCCATTGAGGCCCTGCCGCGCACGGGTGGGTTTCTATGAGCCAGCTGTGGCGGCTCAGGAAGTTGAATTCAGCTAAGCCTGAAATAAAAAAACGTGCCCGACCGTTTGGTGCTTAAGNACTGCCAATGCCTCCCCGACACCAGCAAACGGCAAAGCGGCGGGAAGATACGGGCATCGTGCCTACCCGACCGCACCCCGCACTACGGCGGCGGCCTTGTCCCCTTGACCCCAGCTCTGAGGTGTCCCACGGTTCCCTCGGGTGGCAGGGAGGCAGGCAGACAGGCGGCAGGGCCACCTCTGGCTTACGGCAGGCAGAGCCTCGCCCGTCGGTGTGAGAGTAGCCGCCTCCACCGCCTGTCCCGGCTGCTCTCGGTGACCTCCCCGTTCGAAGAAATCCCCGAGGGCAACGGGGCTCGGCTGTTGGTGCCCTGTCGTGCCCTGCCGTTGGCGGCGCCCAGGCGGCGCGTCGCTGACTGATCGCCGCTCCCCTTCCCTCTCCGTCCCCGGTGGCTGTAAAGACGAGGCGGGTGGGGGGGGGCGGCGTTGCTCGTCCCGAGCGGAGGAGAGGGACGAGGAGGAGGGAAAGGAGTCCGCCCCCGTTCTGAATAATGTCTCTGAAGCCGCAATGTGAGTAGCAGCCCCCGCGGCAGCGGGGCTTTGCCCCGCCGAGCGAGGAGGGAGGCGCGGAGGGCATCGGTACCGCCGCCAACAGCGGAGTAGCACCGGCGCCTCCCACTTGCCTTGCGACCTCTTCGAGTGGGTGTCGCGGAGCCGACCCGCCGGCCCGGTGGAGCGGCGGGGAAGGGGCGGGAGGGCAGTCCCCGACGGCGTCCCCTGAGGCGAGCGGGCACCGGGTTTGGGCGGCGGGGCCGGTTGCTGGCTGTGCGGCTGGGCCCCTAGCCAGCCTCCGAAAATGGATGGAAAACGGGCTTTGTAGGTTGGAATAAGTTAAGCTCAAGTCTTGAATCTTCTATTCTTTTCTCTTCTTTTATTCTTTTTTTCCCATTGAGGCCCTGCCGCGCACGGGTGGGTTTCTATGAGCCAGCTGTGGCGGCTCAGGAAGTTGAATTCAGCTAAGCCTGAAATAAAAAAACGTGCCCGTACGTTTAGTGCTTCAGGTGCGGAAATGGGGCAAGCGAGCGCCCGAGGGAGAAGGGAAACTGGCATCTGGTGAGGGGTTGGAACCGTTGGTTGCCATCTTTTCCTTCTGCTTCACTGTCCTACGCCTCCATCTGGGCCATCCCCAGGGTTCCCTCTTCACTGCTCCCCTCAGCCCTTTTACCCCCCTGGCACCCTGGGTATCTCCGGCTGGGCACCTCTCCCAGGCAGAAACGGGGCGAGGGAGGTTTGCGCCACCTCTCCCAGCACCGCAAAGCCCCTCTGCTGCACGCTGTCCCCATGCTCCTGTACCCCACAGCCTGTGCTGAGACGGGCAGCGAGCGGGCTGAAGGGGCACAGCCTCTGAAACCAGCAAAAGCACAGCCCAGCCTTGGGTTTTCTGACTCCCAACTGCTGAGGGTAGCAAATCTTAAACTCTTTTAACTATCTGTTTTGTCTGAGCTTGTGGTTTAGCTGCTGTTATGAAGGGTTTTATGTATGACTATGCAGGTACTCAAGAGTCCACGTGTGTAGGATATGTAATCTCAGTAACTCTAAGAGATCCATGAGGACCCAGAAGGTAGAGTCAATGTTGTTCCCCAGTGTCCTAGAAACCAAGAAGGCAAAACTAGAAGTGGTTGACAGTGAAAGTATTTTGCGACAGTTTTGAGAACTAAGTACAAACTGTGCAGGAGAGTTGGGTTTATTCTTTTATTTTTTTCCTTCCTAATGTATTCCTTAACCCTTAAAAGGCTCATTTTAGAAAGGTTTGAGAAGCTTGAGGTTTAGGTAAAATACAAACTGTAATAACAATAGACATGCTGTACTTTCACATCTAGTCAGGTAAAAGGCAGTGCCGTGTTGAGCCTGGTTTGCAAAGGAGTCACTTCACAGCCTTGATGAAAAACAGTGCAAAATCGTTGCAGAAATAAAGCTGCTAAGGCAAACAACAGAAAAAGCAAAGCAAAACAAAACCTGATTGATAGTTTCATAGATCTTTAGAATGCACTCCACCCTCCAAAAAAAATAATCACTGAAACCTTCAAGTTAACTTGTCGTTTTCACCTAATTCTTCCTGGGTTTTGTCCTTGTAACTTGTGACTTGGACTCTTTTACTAATTAAGGAAATAAATAAATGTGCATAAATCTGATATATTTTTTTCTATATTCAAAAAGAAAAAGTGATTCTGCTTGGTTCCCTCAGCTTCCTTCTTTGTGCATGTGAACCTTTCCAGTGCTCATACATTCACTGGATTAATGAAATGTTGGAGTAATTTTCAGTATTTGCACCACTACTAGCAGCAGAGTGAGACAGACTTCTCTTAGACCGAGGTAATAGCTGAGAAATCTGTTACTTCTCTGAGGTTTTGTTATATTACTTTCTCAATCATTTAATAAAAATATAGTAAATATCTCACAGTATCTTCTGTACAGTCACACAAATGCACATGCTTACGACTCCTAAATACAATGACACAGAATATTCTAAGAGCTCGGATCAATATCTTAAAAGGTTTTACTGTCCTCTTCTTTTTTTTTTCTTTTTTTTTTAATTCCATTTTGTTCTGATGCAGAAAATAAGAAAGTGGGGTTCTTTACAGAAGAACCTTCGATGTTCATAATGATCTGCATTCATCCTCGCTGAGGTTCAAAGGCTGGAATATAGCTGTGTTTCATTTGTAATGGACGTCTGGGTCAGAGGGGGCCACTTGTTACTTCTCTTGCTATTACAAAAAATGTGGAGTTTAGGCAATAGTGCTCAGTCTACATTTTCTGCAGTGTTTTGTTAGGCTTTTTGGTTTTAAAGCCAGGTAGAACACCTGTGTAGGTATTCTATATAGATTATAGAATAGCTATAGGAATATAGGTATTCTATACAGAATGGAATTCTATCGAATAGAGTAAGTATTCTGTATAGAATACCTATATTCCTATAGCAGCTAGGAATAATAAGATGCACAAATACAAGAGAGGGAGTAGCTAGAAAGGTAAAATCTTTGCAGGGAAAAAGATGGGGTCTTTATGGTGGATTACAAATGGAACCTGAGTCAAAAAAGTCTATTCTTATGAATGAAAGGCAAACTTCTTTCTGGCATGAAGAACCTGAAGTAGAGCCTCCAGATTGTGCATGTTGGACTACTGTGTCCATTCTGCAGTAAAAGGTGCGGGCCAGTTAGGCAGAATTCATGGGAGAGCAGTAAGACCTGCAAAACAGGACTTGAGGAGAACAAGTGAACTATTTTGCCTTATTCTAGAGAAGAGGTAGGGCAAAAGTCTTAATACTTATAAAAGGCAGTTCCAAAAAGGAAAGGAGTATGTTCTTGTGTGTAAATGGTTATGGGGAAGATTTAGGCTAAATAATACACAATATTTTTTCACAGGTTGACAAAGTGAATATATTGAGTATTTTTGGACATCAATTCTGTTGAATTTTATTTTCAGGACTGTGAAACTAAGAATTTTCATTTTTCATTTTGACAGATGGTTATGTTGAAGAACAAGTTTCTTTACAGATCAGGAAGTTCTGTCATGACATCAAAACATCAGTGTCTCACAATTACAGTGTGCTATTTCCTTGTTTAGCAAGATAAATTAGGTGATGCATTTCTTCTAGATCAGGAATACATATATAGCACTCCTGATGATGAGAAAGAGAAGATATCCAATATGAGATTCTTTTCTATTTCTTCCTTGCCACCAGAATTGTGAATCCTGTTGTTTTCATAGTGTGTAGATGCACTGCTTAATATAGTCCACGGACTCTGTGATAAAACAGAGAAGGTGAAAGAGACACCCTTGTTGTGTTTGAATGCAGTCAGAGCTCATTGTGTGAACGAGATGATTTGGGTCTTCTTCAGTTATTTGTACCCAGTGTGCCAAAAGTGTGGATGGAAGGAGTTTTTCAGTGATCAGTGTTTTAAACCATTCCTGTAGTGTGTGCCTGTCACAGAAAATCAATAGTAACTGCATACTACCTGTATAGTCATGTGTAACATTTGGTACTTAACTTCTCAGAGTCAAAATCCTACTAGGATTAAGTTGAACATCATGTTTCTTCAGGGTATTATGGGTGTGGATTGAGGGGAGACTGGAAAGGAGTTTTCAAGATCCAGTTTTGGAAACTAAAAGGGTTGTCAGAGATGGCAATGCAACAATTACTCTCTTGCCGCGTATCTGAAGTCTGTGGTTAACACAGTGTATCAGAAATAAAATAGCCAGTTTGTGTTGCAATGCCAGAGAAAATACAAGATTTCATGTATTGCTATGAAAACATCTTTATGTCTCTGTGGTTTTCCTTCTTTTTTCCTTTGGCAGACCTTCTGAAATTAGCAGGGGTCCTGTTGACATTGGTGGCTGCCTGGTACTTGGGATGCTTATTTGCTGCTCTTGCACCAAAAGAGAGAATACTAATACCTATGCCTAATCTTCAAGGGTTTGCCAAGAAACCAGTGTTGAAGGGTGTGTAGTTGTACTTTTTTTCCTTATACTCTATCTAATGTTGTATATTTACATGCTAAATGGCTTACTAACTAATAAAAGATTATTTGATATGTGCTATTGTAAGAATGAAGTTGACTGTGTAATGTTAATTAGTGCGAGTTTGAACTATTTCTTAGACAGTCTTTGAAGAAACACAGTATCAGACCATAGTTCCCAGTATGCAAAAATAATTAATTGAGTAGCAATATAAGAAACCCGTATTTGTTTCCTGTCACATAATCACAAAGCTGCAGCTTTAGTTCTGTCACATGTATTTTACAGTTATGCTAAAATCTGAATCACTAACCAAACTTTGTGATTAAATTCCCATTAGTTCTTTCCTCTAATCTGACTGGGAAGCTTAACGTGTATATTTTTGTCATTCTATGACTACGTTATTGTGTGAAAAAGGCTTAAAATGACAGTGATAGCATCAACTTCTGTTGGTAGGAATCCTTCATCACTCTAGTCCTTGTTTCCTGTTATATGAAACAGCACAAAATATTTACCCTAGGTCATACTATAGGGAGCACTTTTTCCTAGATAGGATTGTTCTTGGTCCCAGTGGCTGTTTGAAATTCAGGGATAACTTAAAGCCCAGGCAAACCTGTGATAATGTTAACATAATACTCGAAAACTGGCAGGATTGGCTTCCATATATATATGTTTGAACTTAGCATGTTGATACTAGGTGATTTTTCCATGTGGTAATTGTTTATGCAGCATCTAAAGAAAACATTTTCTCTTTTTTGTTGTTGTAGCCCCGGTCCCAAAAAGGCAGAAGTGTGATCACTGGTCTCCCTGCTTACCTGGGCACTACGCTTATCGGATTCTTAGTGGTGGTGGCAAGGAAAAACTGGCTAAAATTTGTTTTGAGGATGATCTGTGAGTACCACTCTAGCTTTAAGTTTAAGCAAGTGCTCAGTAGTG
>VZTM01042361.1:5463-28175 GCA_013400555.1 Jacana jacana
TCACTAACTTTGATTAGTCCTTTGGAAATATAGTTACTAGAAAAATTGTCAGTTTCTGTACAAACTTATTAGTGTCACAGAGATTTGCCCCTAAAAAACTGTGGGGAGGGCTGATACATCCAGTGCTTTGTTTGGAGTGGACAATCTTTCAAACCCTTTTTTGGATTTGTGTGCACTTATGTATTTATCAAAATAATCCACATTTATTTTAACAATAACATTAGAAATCTTTTGTGCAACTAGCAATTGACAGTGAAGAAAGCATGAAGCAGCTCTAGGAGTGAAGTTATGCTGTCTGTATATATCCTCTTTCACAGCTCCAGAGCAATGTAAAAGATTCTTAACACTAAGTGAGTGCAGCAAAATGGGCAAACAGTTTGGCCCAGTCCCTTAAATAGAAGTCTAATACTAAAAATTCACATATAGTATAGCCTTACATGCACCAGAATAGGTGTGCTTTGTGCTACTGAAATAGGTCAAAGTGCACTTAAAATTACTCCCTACAAGCAGCTGAATCTACTTTTATATTTTTCCCTTTAATGAAACAGGTATGTCCCTCCCTGTGTGAGAGAGAATCTTTAATGGCACACAGCTATCTTAACATCGCTTTTTCTTTTCTCTTAAAAGAAGTACATGCCAAAGTCAGGTGGCATAATCAGGGGCTGAGTCACCACTTCCTCTCATATTGTAGTTCAAACATCCCTGATTCAAAGCTGAGGGTAGAGGGACAGTTTTGTATCATGTTGCAGCTTGTTATTTTGAAGATTACAACCGAGTATGGATACTTATTTCTGCAACGGCTGTTGTAAGGTGTCTGCTTAAGATATCTAAGGTAATCTAGAATCTCTACTCCTGTGTTTCCACTGATAGTAAACACAGGAAGAAAACAAAGAAATAAGCATTACAGTTACAACTGTGAAAATACTGTATTTTTTAACATGGCAAGTCATTAGATGCATGAGCTGTCACTGATTCACCATTATTAGGCTAAAAGGTCTCTGTGCTAAAAGGGTTATATACTTTGGGTTGAAATACAATTGATCTTTCGAACTGACTGATGTTAGAACACTACGATGTTCTTTTTTTTTATTTTCCAGCAGTCAAGGAATATCTGCAGAGAGCACATATTATAATTATACAATCTTTAAAAATCTCATATTCTGCACATGCTAATCCTTAGTGTAAAAGATTACTATTGACTCATGAATTATTGGTGAATGTGTGTGTCAGATCCTTCCTTATTTAATAGGAATCTCTGAACATGAAAGTATATTAAACACATATTAGTTGAGACAGGAGTTACTAAAATGTGTGTTTTCCTTCTTGTCTACAATTTTGCACCATAGTAGATATGGATAGAGATGGGTAGATAATAAAGTGAAAAAGATACTAAGATATCAGAATGAATTTTAGAAGGCAAAAAGTGTCATTGTCACATGTGAAAAATTCTTTACATAGCTTCCTTTGATGTTTCTTGTTAAAGAAAATTTCTATTAGAATCAGTGTTTCTTTTTCAAATTATATGTGTATATGTACATAACTAATATATGTGTGTTCCATATGGATGTATCTATGTGAATAGATTAGCATCAGAAATACATGCATATGTACACATGCATATTCCTGTATGCTATTATATCTGAACTGCTGCTTCTGCTTTTTGTATCTTTCATATCAAAACACAATGTAGCACGCAGGTGTCCTTTGGCTTTGGTAAAGCACACTCAAAATTTGATCCTACTAGCAGTGCTGTGCTTGCTTATTTACAAATAAGAAAAAAGCTGCCTTTCTCAGCATGAAAGACTGTTTCCCTAACACATATGAAAGAGCAAGTCTCCTTGTGACTCCTGTAGTTTAGCTTAATTAGGCAAAATTGTCACTGACTACAGCATAGGCATCAGGAATTACTTATATAGAATCTGGAGATTTAAAGGGATGCTCATTGTGATTATTTCTTCATACCTTACAAGTTCAAGTGCTGCCTTCCTACTCATGTCAAGTTCAAACAGAAGTGTGATCCAAACAAGATAACAGGATCACAGAAGTGTACAGAAATCAAAATTTTGGAGCACTATAATACATTTGAAAGGTCCTGATAACTAAATTTGACAAATGCCTGCAGCCTCTTTATCTGCCCTTTCCTCAATAGTTGCCACTTCTGCTTTTTCTCCTCTTTTACTATTTCAAGTTGTGACATTTCCTTTGGTCCTTTTTTCATTCAGTTTTGTGTTTGAGTGCAAAATTACAAACCTAGTAGCTGTAAGATAAAATAATTAACTTTCATATTAGTAAAGAACCTTTATGGCATTTTTAAAATAAATATTTCTAATATTTCATCTATATAGTACATCGTTGTGTCAGATAATGGTTTCATTGGTACTTCTCTGATACCTAAATGACAGCTGCCCAAATTTCCATTGTACTGCTGTTTGTGACTCACTAGCTTATGATTGATATGCTAAGCTTATTTAGAATAGTTCCTGTCCGTTTCCTATATTTATGTACTATGAATTCATATCACATGCAGTAAATGTAGAAGCTGATATTCAAAGGAAGACAGATTTTTTCATTCTTCCAAATGGCTTCTATTTCTCTGTATATTGCTCCTATATTTAAAAACAGTAATTTTATTTAACACAGAATTCATTAAACTGCTCAAAACAAAGGCAACAATAAAGGTGGGTCTTATCTTTAGGGTAATGGTCCCCATTATAGATATCAATAAAATTTTTCTTTGTCATTCGGTTTTGACAGTGGCATGTAGTTACAACATATTGCAATGAAGATTTAATGAAGATACAAGATTGTTCAAATGTTGTATGGGTTATTCATTATGCAAATAACACTAACAACAGGAGAATAGTTAGTTTCCTATGAAATTAGAAAAAAAAATGGTTTTGAATGTGTAAAGGACTTTGCAACATTTGTGAACTCTGTGTCATCTTAAATTGCCACATGCTGGTTGGAAATAGGTAGCAAAATCCTATCGGAATTACAGTTTCTAATAAGGTATACTTTTCCGTAAATTTTCATAGTTTTTTTTGTCTGTTTCTTGTTTGGTTTGTTTTTTTTTAGCTAACACATAAACACTATTGCAGGATTCTTGCGAGCTCATGTGCTTGTGTAGTAGCCCTCCATGCCCTCCACAGTGATTTTTTTAGCTATCACCAGTGATATATGTAAAGAGACATAAAATACAAGCATATACATCTATTACAAAATTATCTCTTGAGATCTTCACTGGCCAAAAAGCATGCCACAATTCAACTGTATTAGTACCTAAAGAAACCATGAACCTAGTAACAAAGGTACTTATTTTGGAGACAAATTTTAATATTAAACCTAGCTCCCATTTGTAGGTAAAGAAAGCAAAATACTAAGTTTGTAGGAAGGACTGATAAAGCAGTCTATTGGAGTATTTTCAAAGAAAACAGCACTGTCAATACAATTGCTAGTAATGATGTCAATAGTGGGTCTTTAGTATGCTTTAAAAATTTAATAAGCAAATCCAGAGTCAAGCCAGAAAACCACAGGAGAGCAACACCTATGTCCTGTCTTGAGCATGTTATTTCTGAGTTTCTCAGCATGTCAAGGCAGGTACAGTTCTGAGCATATTCAAAGGTCTATCTCTAGGAGCAGAAAACTGAAAAAAAAAAGTTCAAATATTTTCACAGATATCAGAATACTTGATATGGCAGACACCTCTGGAGATTATCTAGTTCAGCCTCTCTGTTCAGAGCAGGGTCACCTAGAGCAGATTGCTGAGATATGCATACAGCTAGTTTTTCAATAGTTGCAACAATGGAGACTCCCAAACCCAAATTCCTGAATACCCCTGGGAAACCTGTTACAATGGTTGACCACCCCTAGAGTAAAGCCTTTTTACCCATTGCTACTTGCTCTTTCATGGATACCGCTGACAAAAGTCTGACTCCACTTTCTTTGCCGCCCCCTAATCAGACATTCATACAGATAAAAAAGTCATCATTGCTGCTGTCAGTTTTCCTATTGCCATCACCCCTTGTCTTCTAAAGGCTAGACAGCTCTACTTTAAGAAATTCAGTTGTTTATATGGTTTAGACATTTCTTTTTTGCACTACACCAAATATTTATTAAGATATTTTTATTGCCTCAAAACTTAGCATTAACTGCCTCTACTAAAGACCAAATAAAAGAATAGCTAGGTAAAAAAAAATCTCTTTTTATATCCACTGATAAATTTTCTATATATGCACTTATATTGCACATTTCTGAGGCATGTGGCATTTTTATTTCCCTCATGAAAGGCGAGGACAACAGAATGTGATTGACCAGAATTGTCTTTGTTTGCAGAGTAAGGGTTTCTATTTGTGTGTGTTTACTTGAGCTACTACTCTGCTTTCAAAACCTCTTGATGTTTGAGTAAATGTTTCTATATTTTTAACTTTCAGCTGTGAAATCAATGTAATCTGTTTGTCCATTTCAATTTGAGAAGATCAGTAATCCTTCAAACTAAACCAAGGGAAATTGTTTCTTCATTTTAGCAAGGCATTAAAAAAGAGAGAAGGAAAAATAAAAGCAAACAAAAAAGAAAATTCCATTCAGCGTACTCAGATCATAACAGGACTATGCAGTGAAGCTGAGCAGCTGCAGTAAAAAAGCACTAGTAGAATCACAGATTCATAGAATGGTTAGAGTTAGAAGGAACCTTAAAGATCATTAAGTTCCAACCCCCCTTGTTAAAGTCAGGGACACCCCCCACTAGAGCAGGTTGCTCAAAGCCCCATCCAGCCTGGCCTTCTTTACCACTCCCAGGGTTGGGGCATCCACAACTTCTCTGGGCAACCTGTTCCAGTGTCTCATCACCCTCACAGTAAAGAATTTCAACTGTCAGTAGAAATGACAGCTGCTTAAAAGCTCAGTCCCAGACAAGATTTTAGCCATTCCAATTTAATTTCTATATATGAATTTATTTCATATTATTTCCATTAAAATAATTTCTTCCAGAAATACTGATTGGAGGAATTAAAAGTATTCTTCATTTAATTCTGCATTTATAAAAAAAATTTAAAAATATAGTATATGTTGAATCTCTTTACATAAACCTATGGAAGAGTTTTTAAAAGAGAAAGCAACATGAGGAAATATTAAGATTACATGATAAAAAGCAGACTGCAAGTCTCTAATTTTGACATATAATTATAGGAATTTCAGAACTGAAAAGCCCAAGAACAGGGCAAATATCTTAAGCTAAGCAGTTGACACAGACAGTATCAGGTATTAATGTCAGGCAAGAATAAAGACATTGACAACAAGTCAAGAAGTGGTAGAATTCCTTTGGCGTGTAACTTCACTGTAAAAGTAGATGAAAAACTTTGGAGTCAAACTATTATTCCCTGCTTTACTTAAGCTGTTAGTCTACAGTATTCAATCACACAGTACCAGTGAAGCAACATTGCCAAAACCTCAGAGGGGTTATAGCCACCAATAAATGGGCTGGGAAGGGCTGTTCCAGCTCCTTGCTGTGGGAGTTTGCCATAGACTTCATCTTGTTTCAAGCTGATTTTCTTGGATCAGAGTGGAAATGCCACGAGTTCTGAGACTAGAAGTTCTGGTTGAGGTCAAGGTAGGGTGCTAAACATCCAGAGAGTGCCTGCTATTGTTCAGAAATATTATGACTATAATAGTCTATCGCAGTGTGATATGGTAGAAAAAAAACCTCTTCAAATATTGCCTTGTAATAAGGGAATATAGTTATGTTGTCTTCTCCAAATGAATACTATTTTAATTTGAGCTGCCTGGAAACTCCACAGCAAAGTTTGAAACTGTAACTTTTCATTAAAATTAATATGTTTCAGTTCAATTTTCCTGCTCCACAAACAACTTGAGTGCAAAAGAGCAGAAGCCCTTCCCAGTTTACAGAGTAACATTTCAGCCTCCCAGCACCTGCAGTTCCTATTATTCCTTTAGAAGCCAGGAAGATCTTTGTCTCATCACTCCAAAGTGATGGTCAGGCTGCAGTTAGCTCAGCATTCTGGCAACCTGAATTCCTTTAATACATTATTCACCAGCTCCCATTTTTATAACTTGTGTAATGCTGTTTCTCATAAAGTATGAGAGTCCAGGACGAACTGGACTTTAGAGTGAGTTATGCTCTTACTGACCACAAAAATATATAAATCAGGGATGGACACTTCTGACTAAAAAGGTAATTCCAATCCCCTCCCAATATTTTTCAAAAGGATTACCGAATTTGCTGCGATGAAAGCACTTATGTTCTTGTGTTTCTTTGACATGGGTAAAAAAAATTGTCTTTCCTCTGAAAAAACCTTCTTCTAGGAAAATTGTTATTTCTAGGAGTTCCCTGGCAAAAGCAGCAGTCATCCCCCTTACACCCTCAGAAAAGGAAGAAGGTGTGATTTGTGGACATTTGGACCTGACTCCTTCAGTAGACTCCTGTCTAGAGGCAGGGATAGTTGAAAACCAGTGGTTGCTTGGAGTGTAATTCTTCAGCAGCTTTTTAAAAGACAAATTGAGAGTCTTTTACATGAATGGTTGCAGTCAGCCTTTATTCATTGTATATTCTTATTTGAATTCAAAAATACAGGAAGAGATACTGAGATACATATTGAGAAATGTGCCTAAAAGTTAAGCAAAATTATAGTGGAAGAAATTTGCAATCTCTTTTTTCCCACTTTAGAGGAGATATTATTAAACACAGTAAAGCACATGAGTACCTTTACTCTCAGATCGGTGAGGACTGAAACAAAGAGTGAGGTTTTTTCATTTGCTTGGCTAGTTCTGCTTTCCCACCTGTCACTGTACCAGGCCAGTCCTATATCTAGCTTGAAGATAATTTAAAACCTCAGCAGATATTGGATGGATATTTGATCTATTCTGCCAGTGAGCTGTATATATCTTTTGTGCTCTTCTTCTAATAGTCTATGGTTTAGGTTCCATTTTATCTGAGTTGTGGCCTTTGTATGGGTGGGAGGTTTTTTCCCCACACCTGACAGATAACTCATGTACGCCCCTATGGTATACAGGATCAGGGCCTGAATGAAGCATCTATTTTTCTACACTTCCATTACTAATCCCATTGAAGATACAATCAAGGATCATTGAGATATTTTAGACAGATTTTTTTTCAATGAACAAATGCAGTTTCATCTGTAGAAATACCCAACAGGAACATAGTTTAGTAATTCTGTCAATGAGGGATATCTGAGTTTAGTATTTTAATAATATTTTGACTAACTTTATTCAGATAGTTATGCATTAGGTAATTATGAAAAAACAAGGTAAAATTAGTAACGTGTAGTTATTCTGTCATTTTATCATAAATGCATTTTTAATTTTATCATGAAGTTTTGAGTTCTTCCAGGTCAAGATTTGGGACTATTTTTCATAATGTCAGTATTACTTATGAAGGGCAAATGTTGGCCCATCTAAATTGACTGGTAAAATATCAATGGCATAACAAGAGGGATGGATGAGCATTTTTACTCCTGAATTAGCTATAAATATTCGCAAACACAATAAAAATAATTTTTAAAATACAGACAATAGCCACAAAACTTTGTCCAAATTTTAGCATCACTCCCTACATACTCATAACTAAAACTAGGGCTGCAGTTGAAAAGTATTTTGTTTCCAGCAGAGGGACTGTTAGAGCTAAATGTGAATGTGTTAATTGAATTATCTCCATGAAAATAAGTGCCTATCAGATTTAAAAATAGCCATAAAGGTCACTGAATTAAAACATTTAGAGAGTAGAATAGGTGCTTGGAAATTTTATGGCCTTAGCAAACAAAGCAAAAAAGATAGCAGCAATGAGGACAGTCAGAAATTGCCTTGTGTTAGTATGGGAGGAAAAGGTAAGCTCTGTGAATTTTACTGAAAAATATTGCCGTGGTAAATCTAAGCCCTTAGGTGGCCACATACACTGTCAGATGAGTATAACTAATAAGTGAAATTGCAATGGTTCATGCAAATATGATTATTAAACAACAACATGATTGGTTCAGGAAGATCTGGACATTTATATGAGTATATAAGTCAGTAGAACAATGCAGCCTGCTCCATTTACGTCTGCAGATGCCCCTGTAGAGACAGTGACATGTCTTTGTTCCTCTCTTCTTGGAATAATCTTCCTTCTTGGTGGTGCTTCAAGAGAAAGCAGTCTGTGTGTTCAAAATTATAGCAAGAGTGTGGGGCTTTTCCTTCCCTTCATGATACTAAGCAATTGCATTCTGTTTTACATCATCATGAACACAGCCTTTCCAGTGATCACCAGAGTAACATTAAACAAAAGTGAGGTGCAAACATTTTCATTCAGATCATGGAAACTGGGATTTTTATTCTGTATAGCTAGTTTATCTTCCCATTGTTTTATATGAGAAGGCTTTTTCTCTCACTTAGATCTATGTGAAATTACTGCATCCAAAGCAAGAAATATGGGAATCTTCCTGAAACATTATGATTACATTTTTTCATCTACTATGCTGAGATATGCCCTTGGTATCTCAATATGGTAAGGAACCAAGACCTTTGGATTTATTTAGACCACTTAGGAATCTGCTACAAAGAAAAAAAGGAAAAAAAGGGACACTTTTATTCTCATAGGGAGAGAAAATAGCATTTCTTTTATTGTGCCTCGATCGAGAATGCTGCATCCAGCTGAGGCTAATCAAACAGAGAGAAATATGTTGCAGTGCTTGTGTGCAGAATACACACACTCCAAGACACAGCACGAGACATAATGCCTGCTGTCACACTTTCCCCCCTCTAGTGTATTATTTTTAAAAATCCATTTTTTTGCATAAAGATTTTGTTAATGGTTTTTAATTATTAAAAAAATAACCAACAAAAAAACCCCAACCCTGAATGCGTCTAGTAATAATTTAGAGATCCATTAAACAGATAAGGTTTGATTTCTGTCAGGGATGAAACACAAGGATGACAGCCAGGAGACAGTTGTTTCTTTTCCCTATCTCTGATGTCAATTTAGTGTGCTACCTTGGAGAATTTGCCTTCTTTCTCTGGGCCTCAGTTTCTAACATCAAAACCTAAAAAAATAAATGAAAACTGTAACATGGCTATCAGCAGGCATTTATGTGAGACACTGAAAAGAACATGAAAACACAAGTAGGTTATATGACTGCCTCCTGCAGTTTCTAGTGATGTACAGTGTTCAGAAACAGAAGATGGCTAAGTCCATTCTGAGAAAAATGGAAGTCTCTTTTAATACTCCTCAGTTGTTTTTCTTTGATTCTATGAATTCACACACTTCATGCCTGAATCCATGTAAGTTTTCAACACTATGCTGTGCCAAGGATTTACATTGAATGAATAAATAGTTTATATATTACCTTCTTCTAATTTTGGGTGTTCTTTAGTTCTAATAATATTAACCTCCTATGCATTTGTTTCATGACACACATGACCTTTTATACCTTTATATAATCCCCTCACTTTCCTCTTATCTGGGCTGGAAAGCTGTAATCTATTCGATAGCTCCTTCTACTGTTTGATATTTTAAAGCATATTTATCACACATCTCTAAACTTTTTCCAGTTCTACTGTAATCATAGAATCATAGAATGGTTAGAGTTGGAAAGGGCCCGAAAGATCATCTAGTTACAACCCTTTTGCCATGGCCATGGACACCTCCCACTAGACCAGGCTGCTTAGTCTAAATATATTCTCTTCCATTGGCATAAAGGGCAACACTTCCTCCTTGTCTCCCCTGCTTGTCCTTTCTGAAGAGCCTGTATCATTCCATTCCAACACTTCGGTCATGGTACCCATCCCACCATGTGTCCAATATGCTAAAAAGATCATAGCCCTGCAGGCATGTGCAGGCCCTGCACCTCTCTAACTCCTCCTGTTAATTCCCCTTGTGTGTATTTGCATAGAGACACTTAAGTTTGTCCCTTGATGAAGCTGACTTACTGGCTGGTGTGTCTGGTATTTCTTTGTGTTGCACTCCTGTTGACCTGTGACCCTTCTCCAGGCTCTAGACATCTTTTATTGACATTGACATTATATTGGTAGGAGTGGGTTGGATTGAGGTTCCCCTTCCCTGGCAACTCTAGTTTAAAGCCCTCTTAATGAGCTTGGCAAGCCTCTGAACAAAGACACTCTTCCCCTTCTCTGAAGAGTAGACCCCATCTGGCCCCAATAGATCAGGTTTCTCAAAGTTAGTCCCATGTCTAACCAGATAAACCCCTGGCTGTGTCACCAGTCCTGTAGCCATTTGTTGATTTGCCAGANAATGAGCTTGGCAAGCCTCTGAACAAAGACACTCTTCTCCTTCTCTGAAGAGTAGACCCCATCTCTGTTACTGGCCCTTCTCCTTTCTGTGTGTACTGGTGGGGCAGTTTTTGACTGTTTGGCTCTGTTGATCCACTGCAGACTGCACTGGAACCAGGGATTGGTCTTCTCCTCCTCACTGATGCTATGCAGCCTTTTAATGGCCTCCTGCAGCTCAGCCACCTGCTGCAGGAGGTCCTCTACCTGAGCACATTTTTTTCAGGCAGATGTGCTGCCTATCCCTACCCCAGAAGGCAGCACTTCCTGCAGTCAGAGCTCTGCACTGCAACCTCTCCCTTTAGCAGCTCTGTCTGGGTGGAGGCATGGGGTAGCACTGGGGTAGGTGGTGCAGACTCCCAAGGCAGAGCTGCACCCTTCGTGAGTGCTCACTGTTCTGCCTTGAGGGTCAGGCAGGACGAGTAGTACCCTTGACCTGTGCAGATGGTCACAGAATGGTGCATGGTGCTCGACCAGTGCAATGCTACTCATTTGAAGAGATGTTCTTCACACACACCCTTCCATCGTGAACTGCCACACAAACTGCCATGCCAGGTCCTAGCTGATGTCCCACGCTCTGTTGGCCATGCTTCTGGTTGCTTGCCATCCTCGGGCTGCTTTTTATAGCTGTGGGGGTGGTTGCAGTGGCTCTGGCAATGCCCCGGTCTCCTCATTACCTCCTGTGAGAGCTGCCAGCTCCTGGTGGATCTCTCCACTTCCCTGGCTTTTCTTGCCTCAAGAAAATCCCCTGTGTGCTGTAATGTTTTCACCAGTAGCAGTTGTGCAATATTCACATGTACATATATAATGGATTTCTGCACAAAGGGCATAACGAAGTTTTCTATTCTGTTTTCTATTTCTTTCATAATAGCACCTAGAATTACATTTGTTTTCTTGACTGCTGCTGCACTGACCTGACATTTTCATAGAGCTGATATGACCCAGATATCTCATTTCTCAGTAATGATTGTCAGCTGTCAACCTGTCACTGTATATACAAAGATTTGTCATTATTTTTCACTATTCTTGTTCAAGTTCCAGTTGTGTCTGATCCATAATCTCTGATAAAATCCTAAAATTCTTCTATGCCCAGGGACTTTCCTAATTCGGATGTGAATTTTATTGTATTCATTACCCCCCCGTGACTCCTCTTGGAGATGTTCCACTCTCTACAGAGGGAGACTTGACAAAAAGACTTAAATATTCAAGGCATCTCTTCCATGTTACACTGGGAATGGCTAATTATTTGTACAAAATGAAACAGTCCCGAAGGAAACAAGCCAGACAGAAAGGAGCTTACTATTCATAGGATTCCTATATATTCAAGAGAAATAAATTTGTGGAAAGGACTACCTGTTATGACCTAAATTTGTCTCCACTGGCTGTTAAAGACACTTTGCCTCCTATCTGAACACCCTCTTGACTCTACCTAGTGAACAGAGCATTCACCCAAGTATTTAGAGAGGTAACAGGGATTCCAACAGGAATATCCATCATTCAAAGTAAAATCCCTGGCTACTGGGAAAGTCATCCTTTTAAGAAAGTCTTTTTCTGGTTTAGAAAATACACTCTTTACTGCATCCAAGAAACTTTTTGGGATATTAAATTAAGATGTACTATCACACACACAAAACATTACTACAGAATATTAAGAAAGTAAATGAGCACATGAAAAATAACTCATCTGGAGTTAAAAGGGAAATAAATTAGATATCATAAGTATGAAAAGTTAAAGGGTTAAGATGAAACAAGCTCAATATTCTATCTGAAATTTTAAGATTACTTACAGCCACGGACGAGGCAAACAACCTTAAATCTGAAGTTTTGTTTTTCATTTCTGTTTTATGCAGGATTCGTGGTAAAGTCTTTGTAGTAAATGCAGCCCCAGTCTGGGGGATCAGACACCTCCCTGGATCCCCAGGCTGGGATATTGGCCCACAGGTGGCTGCAACTCAGAAGGGCCCATAACCAGGCACATGGTTATAAGGCAGCAGGAGCTGGAGGTCTGGCAGGACCAAGATGAGACCTTCATCTGAAAGCACCTCCCCAGGCCAGGGCTCAGCCCCATGGCACTTTGAATCCTCTGCTCAGGACACCCTCATCTGCACTGGTTCTGAGCTGGCACAGAGCGCTGACAGCCAAAGCTCCAGGAGACCCAAGGCTTACAGGCCTTACAAAATCTTTCGCTCAAAACCCATCCTAAGGAGGCAGCAGAGATCACTAACTTTATATTTGATATAACCTGCAAAATATTCCAAGATTATCCACAAGGTGAAGCTCATTAAATGTCATGGATAAGGACCAAATAATTTCTAAGTAGTCATTGGGCATTGACATGCTTTAGGCAAGGATCTAGTTAAAACCATAAAACTATTTAAACTGAAACACATCTTGGCAGCCTCATCAATGGAACTTCAGGTGTGAAGGAAATGACAACATTGAAAATACAAAGGATGAAAGATTTTGGTTGGTTTGGAATGAAGCAGTAGATGAGAAACAATGCAAATACTTGATGGGAATACTTGGATTTCAGTTCTGCAATCTGAGGTACCTCATTCATCTTCATGACCGAAGAATCATAGTTCTTTGGATCTGAAGAAAAAGATGAGCTACAGCATGAGCCTTAAAAGATGAGCCTTATAGGCAACATCCTATCTGTGAGATTTGCCTCTTTCTACAGTTATTTACACATTTTATGTAGTTACTGGATAAAACCCCAGATTAATGATGGGGATGGTAGTCCTCCTGAACACTTGCTCATGGAGTTTCGCTTTGCTTGATTTCTGCCATTAGTGAAGTTGCATTCTCTATTACACAATTACAGCTTGAACACCCAACTGCAGCTGATGTTTGCTGTCAGGTAGGAGGGCTGTCAGGCTGAGAAGAACACCGAGATGTGATTGCTTAGTTTCCTGGAGACGTCCATGCCTCTTTTATTATGAGCAATGGCCTTGTCTTATGACTGTATAACGAAAAAGAAACTGGTTGCAATTGCTTTTCATGATAGGCCAAATCATATCAATTTAGATGGAATTTATGTCGTCCAACTTCAGGCACAGGATTTTATCATGGGTAAGACAGCATTATCAGCATCTTGGAGTAGAACTGGGTACTGGCATTTATTTAAGAACCTTCAATACTAGAGCTTTTACTCTGTTTGATTATCTCACACACTCACTCGCTTGCTGAGTTCACTAGGTTTCAATTTTTCTTCCCCACAGAGAGGTCCCTGCTGCCCAGGAAGGTCAGGCATAACGTCACACCAGTTTGTACTGCACAGCTGTTTGCAGCTGCCAAATTCTGCTAAAGGTCCCATGCACCCCCCAGCATAAACTCTGCTCAGAGTTTTGATATCCAGGATCATCACTCCTACTACCTTTCCTCCAGTCAGGAGCCTTCTGCCAGTTGACTGCCTTCATTTCAGACCCTCTTTTTCTTTCTGAGACCAGTTCTCACGTGACCTTTCAAACACTAGCGTTCTTTCCAGAAACTCAAACCCTGGGTTTTCCCACCTAAATAGTGTATGTGTAGAGTTTTAGTTTCCTAATTGGTGGTTTTCTCTCATGTCTCTATTAATTGTAGGAGTCAGGCTGTGTCACTTTTATTCAGTCCAAGTGTTATCAGAATTTACAAGCAGTCGATGGTGGTTGCACTCAGCCAGTAACAAGTTTCTGCTTCAAAATGCAAAAGCTCAATTTCAGAGATTCACCCATACACAAACACATACACCAAATTACCTACTGCCTGTTAGCATTTACAGTTTAAGCTATTTTTATCACCTACAACAGGTCTAGACAGCTACATCTATACTAATAATGGCAGAGTGTCTTTAAAGGCAGTGAATTGGAAAAGATATTTTTAGGGTATCTCATCTACTTTAAAAGTGCCATTTGAAGATGTCATGGATTGAGTCATTGAAATGCCAGTTGTCTTTGTAAAGTAAAGGAAACACTGGGGGCTGACCTCCAGCTCACTTGGTGGCTGAAGGTGGCTCCACAGCTGACTACAATTTAAAGATGTAAATACTATTCTCCCTAGTCTTTGAAGCCAAAGGCTTGGGGTTTGAGCAAGTCTGATCAGGTCTGAACACAGAGCAGCACTGCAGGAGAATGCTAAGGTAAAGAAAGCTTCCAAGGTGGCTTAGGCTTCTTTACAGTCAGGCAATGGTTAAGGAAGATTCTTCTGGATCACAGTTTTACATTTGAGAATGTAACTTCCTTGCTTAATTCATCTTGGTCCTTAAATCACTTTTCAGAACTGGCTTACCTGTTGTTTTGTGTGTTGATTTGTTTGTTTGTTTAGTTTTGTTTGTTTTTTATTTTTATTTTCCCTGCTGCTGTTCTATTTCTTGTCCTTTAATAGGAAAAGAAAATAACAACAAAAGTAAAACATGGAAAAAATCCACCTTTTCAATTCTCTTTAATTAAGCCCTGGACTCAGGACTGTTATATTCATGCATAACTATTCTAAGTTGAAGATTTATTTTTTCTTCTAAATTTTCCCAGCAGTATAGATCATGAATATTTTGTGTTATATTTTAAGTATATATTGCAGCATAGTGAACTGGAGAGTTAAAAAATTCCTTTCAGCGCAATAGGCTTATTTGAATAATTATGTCTATGCCTTTGGCAGGTATTTTTATGTACAGAGAGATAAGGAGACACACAAGCCAGTACAGGTATTTTGTTGTTCCTGTTGACATTCATATCAGACATTAAAGCAGCTTATAATCAGACTGAACTTTTCTATTGGCTTTAGGGAATGACAGATCTACTTTTTCCCCCCTGTTTTTCTTTGGCTACTGCTCAAATGTCTATTTATTTAAAATTCAAGGTGCATCTACTAATTATTGCCAGAGGCATGGTAATCTTAATAGGTCATATATGTCATACTGTTTTATATGCACCCATGAATCTCATTGCAGTACATAAAAAATGAGATTAATGAGATTTTTTAAATATGTCAGATTTGATAACAGGTAAAATTGTTTATACCTATGACTTAAAAATTAGAACATGTGTCACATGGAAGCCCTATGTGAGCCCGTTAGTATAAAGGACTGAGGTCTTGAATAGCAATACTGAGGGAACAGTTTAGGATTCTGTTTCCATATACTTAGTATAAGTAGTAGATCAACTTCAGTATATTTAAACAACTATTTTGGATCTGAGTATTTACTTTCTTTTGGACAGCATGGCTTCAGATTATTGGAAACAATGGCAAAAAGACTCAAAATGACAAAATAATATTTACTCTAATTGCTGCAATATGATTACTTGGGAAGGAGGAAATAAAAAGCACAGTGTCATGGAATTTTTGTACTACATAAATGTATTAATCTACTTGTGTTACTAGCATAAAACACAGTCACTCTTTCTGTGCAAATATCACAGCTCATTTACTGGAAGCAAGGAAGGACTCTAGTTCTCACGTTAGCACTGCTGAGGTAAAAAGTGTACTCCACATCAGCTGAAGGAGGTCACGGGGAATGAGAGTACTCTCTCCCCTAAGACTATTTCACATGCTTAATGCATATACATGTGTGGGTTTGGAAGATGGAATATTTGTGAATTTTGGAGTGAGTGTTCCTAATGCAGAGTGACATGTGCCAAGGCTGTGGCTTCGACCTGCTTCTTCCTTGCTCTTTTTTGTGTGAATCATGTCCATTCCAAGGAAGGGAAGCCATGGCATTGGCTGTGGATAGTAGGGGATTCCTGACAAGTGAGCACACAGTTTTTCAAAAGTTTATAATATGGATATATAAAGACAGGATTTTTGTGACTGGTAAAATACACATTACTTTACAAAGGTGACCTCTCTGTCAAACTGGCCTGGCATCACCTCAGAGGTAGATTTGTTCAAAAGAAAAAAAATTAACATGGGTACCACCACATTCCTCTGGGGTTTATTGTTAAAGTACTTACCACACTGGCTAAAATTTTTCGAAAATGTAGTCTGACTCTAAGTCTGCAGACCATTAATGTGCACAATAGAAAACTCTACACGCCACAGACAACTTTATTTTGCCATTTTGAAGAATATTAGAATCACAAAATCCTAGAATTGTTTAGTTTGGAAGGGGCCTCTAAGATCATCTAGTCCAACCATCAACCTGATAAAAAATAAGAACTCATCACTAAACCATGTCACTGAGCACTATGTCAACCCATCTTTTGAATACCTCCAGGGATGATGCCTCAACCAAATCCCTAGGCAGCCCATTCCAATGCTTGATAATGTTTTCAGTGTACAAATTTCTCCTGATATCCAATCTGAACCCCCCCAGGTGCCACTTGAGGCCATTTCCTCTTGTCCTTTCACCTGTGACTTGGGAGAAAAGAATGATCTCTGCTTCTCTACAACCTCTTTTCAGACAGTTGTAAAGAGAGATAAGGTGTCCCCTCAGACTCCTTTTCTCTCAACTGAACAATCCCAGGTCCCTCAGCCTCTCCTCATAAGGCTTATTCTCTAGGACCCCCTCACCAGCTTTGTTGCCCTTCTCTGGACTTGCTCCAGCACCTGAATGCCTTTTTTGTGGTAAGGAGCCCAAAACTGGACACAGTATTTGAGATGTGACCTCACCAGTGCCAAATATAGGGGGACAATCACCTCCTGAGTTCTGTTCACCACACTGTTCCTGATACAGGCCAGGATACTGTTGGCCTTCTTGGCCACCTGGGCACACTGCTGACTCATGTTCAGGCAACACTTGGCCAACACCCCCAGGTCTGCTGGACAGCTCTCCAGCCACTCTTCCCCAAGCCTGTAGCGTCACATGGGGTGGCTGTGACCCAAATGCAGGAGCCAGCACTTGGCCTTAATGAACCTCGTCCCATTGGCCTCGACCCATCGATCCAGCCTGTCCAGATCCTTCTGCAAAACCTTTCTACCCTCAAGCATGTCGACACTCCCTCCTAGTTTAGTGTCATCTGCAAACTTACTAAGGATGTACTCGATCCCCTCGTTCAGATCTTTGGTAAATATGTTAAAGAGAAGTAGCCCCAATACTGAGCCCTAGGGGACATCACTCATGATCGGCTGCCAACTGGATTTAACTTCATTCACCACCACTCTCTGGGCCCAGCCCTCCAGCCAGTTTTTAACGCAGTGTAGATTACTCCCATCCAAGCCATGGACAGCCAGTATCTCCAGGGGGATACTGTGAGAGACTTTATCAAAGATCTTACAAAGGTAAACATCCACAGCCTTTCCCTCCATCCACCAAGTGGGTCATTTTGTCATAGGAGATCAGGTTTGTCAAGCAGGACCTGCCTCTCATGAACCTGTGTTGGCTGGGCCTGATCACCTGGATGTCCTTCATGTGCCACATAATGGCACTCAGGGTGCTCTGTTCCATGACCTTCCCAGACACCTAGGTCAGATTCACAGTTCTATAGTTCCCTGGATCATCCCTCCAACCCTTCTTGTGGTTGTCAATGGGTGTCACATTTGCCAGATGCCAATTGGCTGGGACTTTCCCAGTTTACCAGGACTGCCGGTAAATGATGGAAAGTGGTTCAGTGAGCACTTCCGCCAGCTCGCTCAGTACTCTCAGGTGGATTCCATCTATCCCCATAGACTTATGTCCCGGGACCTCACTACCTCCCTTTAGACTACAGGGGCTTCGTTCTGCTCCCTGCCTCTATCTCCTAGCTCAGGGGTCTGAATACTCAGGGAACAACTTGCTACTCCTAAAGACTGAAACAAAGAAAAGATCTTATCTTAGAAAGGATAAGCCATGTTAGGTCATCCAGAAAATATTTATACCAAGTCAGGAGTTCTTTTTCCACTAAGCATTCCAATGCTAACTGTACTCTACGTCCAGTCCTGTTTTAAATGTTTCAAGAGACAGTTTCTTCTCATATTCTAGTCTGTGTCACATTCTCACCTAAACTTGTTATGGCAATGTGCAATGAAGAGAAATCCCACATTGATCTAAAAGAATTAGTTATTTCAAGGGACAGAATAAACTTTTTTTTTTTCCTAATTTACTATTGAGTATATTGGCTTAGTGAAAAGGGCAAATTTTAAATTTACTTTTTAGAAGCAATTTTTTAAAAGCAGATTCTTATGTTGTTTTTTAAGAAGCATGTTAAATTAAACCCCTCTATGATTCTAGAGGTAATGGATTTTTTGTCTCCTCATGCTATTATTACTTTATAAAATGAAACTAAAACCCCCATAACAACTTCTCGCACCAGATAAATAATCACATTCTCAAAGATTAAAATCCTAAATATTTCCTGTACTATCCAATGAAAGAGGCATTAAAAGAAAAACAAAGAAAAAAGGATAGCAATGGCAAAACTTGTGGAAAGGAAAAGATAGAAATGCCTCTCAGAACCTTTTGAAACTTTTTGGCTTACAGCTTTAAAAATTGGAAACTGATCTTAAATTCATTTATCTGCATCTACTTATAATTATTTCACTGCAGCATATTTTGGTACAGAAATAACTGCAGAGTCTATTTATTAAAGTAAAGTAGATTTCTGCTGCCCTGGGATGTTCAGCATTCCTAAACTAGAAATCTGCAGTTTCTTTCTTTTTCCTTTAATTCTGCAATATAGGTTTGTTGAGTAGAGGATTCTACTCATTATAGATTAAAAAAAAAAAAAACAACAACAAAAAAACCCACAACAAAAAAACCCACCCTAAATTAAAAAAAATCATTTTACAAGCGTAAACAGTTTTATTACCCTTTTACAACTCTTAAATGAAATTATGTCCCCAGTTGTGCCAGTGTAGCTGGCTTCAGCGCAGCACAGGTTATCAAAATTGTGCTTGTGCAAATGAGAGTAGATTTTTACCCAGTCACTTCAAAGAAATGGGACTGACAGTGTCTTTATAACTCATTAAAATGGCTTTTGCCTTCTGCTAATTTACTTTATCTATAGATACAATGTACTTTTGCTTCCGTGGCTGTTTTCCACTGATTTTTGAAGTTACGTTGGTCTGAGTCCTTCCAGTCCTTCCTGTAAAGTGTTGACATTTTAAAGCTGGAATATCACCCATTTTCAGATCCATTCTTGGACATGACAGTGAATTGCTTAATTGTTCTGTTCTTAACATTGATATTATGAATTTAAATTAATATTGTTAATATTAAATCAATTCCAATTACTCTAATTATGATACTTTGCACTGACTTAAATGTATCACCATAGCAAAAAGCTATTATTTTCTAAAAAACTTCAGCTTGAAATACTCTTCCTTTTTCAATACCTGTGTCATTAGGATTTGTTCTTTTTTTCCAGGCCAAGACAAAATATTCAACAAAAGTTTGTTAAAAATTTGGAAGTATTAAGTGGAAAAATATGCTTACATACAGACTAGCAGATATTCCCTGAAATCCTGTGTTGATAAACTGACTCCCTAGTGTTGCTACTGGGTTAAGAAACCAGCCATAAAACTGGCATTTTCTTCATTTCCTCTCTATTTTCAAGATCAATTATTGCCAGTACTCAAATTTCATCTGGCATGACACCTGTGAATAAAATTTTACATTTTTTTCACTTTCAGTACATATAGGAAGTAGTTCTAAAGTTAGTTCCAGTTTTCCTTTACCTCACAAGGGAATAATTGTTATTGGGAATAACAAATTTTATTCAAAGTATACCCAAAGCCTTAAGGGAGCTGTGGTACTTTATACTAAGTATGGGCCAGAAACTTCTAAGACATTACCTTTTGTCATAAGTAACATTTTTTAATATGGTTTATGATATACATTGGCTGAATTTAGTATTGTAAATAATTTTGAAATACTAACCTTTATCTGCAAAATTCTATGTGACTGAGGACCTAGTTGGCTGAAGTGTTTTATGTTTAAGAAATATATGGCATATGTAAAAAAATAATAGCAAAAGATTTCAATTTCCTCCACTTTTCTATTCAATTAGAAGTAGAAAAGCTTACTACCAGAATCATTACTCAGTCTAGTTTTAATTTATATCTTGTGTGGAATACAGTGGCAAAGCTGACTATATTATTTATAAGTCTGCCACTGTGGGTGCTTGCTAAACAGAGCATAAAATTAAATCTTTTACTTGTGTTAAAATTGCTTTATATGAAGATTTTTTTTTATTTATTTATTTCTATTTATTGGTCAGAGATAAATATTTTCAAAATAAGACATAGTCATGATCTTTTTTCAAATTATTACATTCAACAAGATTTTTACAAAAGACCTACTTACCTGGAGGCCTTAGATACCATTGACTGCTATCAGACACCCTCTTCTACTGACCTTAACAAAGTAAGTAAAATTATTTTAGTATCGCTCTATTTCTAACTCAATTGGTTTAGGTCTGTTCACAGTGAAAAGAACTGCACTGCTTCTCTGGTCAACACTTTGAATGGATCACTAAGAGAAGTGCGAGAAATGCCCCAGATGGGGCTTTGAGCAACCTGCACCAGTTGGAGGTGTCCCTGCCCATGGCAGGGGGGATGGAACTCAATGATCTTTAAGGTCCCTTCCAATTCTAACCATTCTAGGGTTCTATGAAATACCTGACCTTGTGAATCATGTGTGGACAATTAACTTATTCAACTTATTCATATCAGCTGAACTAATAAAGAATCGAGCAATCAAAACAGTGCTTCAATAGCATCTGGAACAGAACTGTTTATATTTTGCAATTCCCTCTTTTTCTGTCTCTCTCCTCAAGACAATTTCTTGGAGCTTTGGTTGGTCCATCTTTCTCTGGAAATCTTCCTTATCTCCATAAGGAAAGGAATTTTAGATGCATACAGTATAAATTATAAAACACTATGAAGGAATAAGACATGTACTTAAGCATAGCGAACAAGTCCCATTATATGACCATAGATTCTCTGATGTGGAATAATGCTAAAGAAGTTTCCTTAAAGAGGTCTGTCTCATTCTTATTGACTATCTTATACATTAAAATCTACATATTTGACCCTTATTGTGAAGTTAAAGCTATATTTCATTAGTAACTATATTATTTTGTATTATTACTTTGTATTAGTTTGTTTAGGTTTTAAAAACTTTTTTTTCTATGGTAGTCAGGGACACAGATTACTGTATATTGTGATGAAAGGCCCTGCTTAAATAACTTCTATGTGTATTTGCCTTTCATTTTATCCTTTTATTTCGCTTAAGAGAGTTAAAAATTCCTCCCCCTATATAGCCCTCTATCCTCTGTCCATTTTATTTCCTAATCATTCCCTACATGCTATTTTTTAAGTTAAACCTCAAAAATCCCTTCAGTTTCTTGTCATATAAAAATACATTTATGTCTCTAGAACTAAGTACCTTAAGTCCATGTTGTACCTTTGAAGGAGGTGAACCAAGTGAATAATAGGTCCCTCTGCACTTGATATCTCTGAATTTTACACAGTTTGATTAACATGAGTCTCAAAACAGATGGCCATTAAGCATTACCATGGATAAAGGCATGGAGAGTCATCATCCGTTAATTTAATACATTTGCTGAGTTAATAGCTTCTGATGAGCTGCATTTTGTGGTATAAGGGAAATCACCCCATTCATTCAGAGGCTCTGTTTAAGATCCTATTTGGCTTAAGTATAACAGCAATTTTATTCTCACTATAATTTGTACCATGGAGGTGCCTTAGAGCTGAGAAGAAAATCTTTTGGTGCCTAGATCTATTCAAACACAAAGAGGTGTATTGTCTGTATCATGAAGATCCTGTGTTCTAAGTAGAGGATAAAGGTAAAGAGAAAAGAATATACGATATATCCAGAGAAAAAAATAATCACGGTTTCAAAATACCCTTTTAATATGGGATGCACAGATACTGTATTGACTTACTATACAGGTATATAAGGCATTATAGAAAACTGCACAGCACCATGCTACGGATTGCATTTAAAAATAGTTTTGACACGACAACTACATTTAATAGAGGTTTCACAAACAGTGGAGCAAGCCTTCAGACAAAGACGTTATAGTGATGAATCCACATGGCAATTTAGCTGTCCTTACTTTGTGTAACAACATTGTTTTCTCCCTTCCTTCTTTCCTCCATTCCTCCTTTTCTCAAAATGGTCTAGAACGAGAAAGTTTTCTTGCAACTTGACAGGAGGCAAAAATTATTGTGCCAATGCATCCGCTAAATTCTTTATCTTCTAGATCTGCAACATAACTGTTGCTAACTAACTCTGCAACATAACTGTGCATGCTAACTTGATTGTGCAAAAATGTTTCAAGCTGATTTAAACATAGTTATATTAGGGTCTCCTGAGATGGATAATTCTGATAGAACAAAATTAGGAAAAAAATCTTCATTTTGGTATATCTGCAAGAATATGCAGGCCCTGTTAAGCTGTCTTGGCTGTTGTTGAGTTGAAAGAAAAGATTACTGTCCTCAACACAGGACAGCTGTTCAACTATGCCTTGCTAACCGAGGTTACTATTCACAGAATCATGGAATCACAG
>VZTM01042365.1:9481-23003 GCA_013400555.1 Jacana jacana
CGCGGCTGGCGCTGGGGGGGGAGCGCCGCCTCCGCGCTGCTGTCGGCCGCCCCGGCAGGTGAGGGAGGGGTCTGGCTGTGGGGGCGGCAAGGGGTCGTGAGGGAGTGGCACCGGGGCTGGATGTTGTTTGCGGGAGAGGCTTAAGTGCTCGGGAGTGGCGGTCTGCCACTTGGCGTGGCTCTGCCGCTTTCCCGTACTTCAGAGGCGAGTCCTCCTGGGCCCGCTTGCCACCGGGTTTGTTCCCCCTCCGGCCTGTGGAGACGGAGTTGACGCCTTCCGTCCGTCGCTCCTTTGGGCTGCTGCCCGCCTGATCCGCTTCTCCCCTCCGGCAGGCGAGCGCTGCCGCCTCGTAGGGCGAAGAGAGCCCTTTGCGGGCCTGGAGCTGAGGCTGGGAGGTAGGGCTGGGCTGGACTTGACTGGGCCGGGCCGGGCTGGGCAGCCCCTCCCCGGCTGCGGGCGGCGGTTGGCAGCACTCGTAACAGTCCTAACTGTCTCCTTGCGCAACATCCCCTCAGGTGTCTAGCCGGCTTCCTGCTGCCGGAGAGGGGCAGCTCCGCGCCGGGAACTGGGCGCAGGCTTTCTGCGGAAGTCGAGGAATCGGTCGTCTGGTTCGCCGTCCCACAGGTAGCAAAACTGGGTGAGGTTAAAGCTGTACCTTAAGGAAGGTTTAACTCCTGGATGCTGGTGGTGGTGGTGGTGGTGTAGCATCGCTCTAAGGACGCCCACACCCTTCAGAAAGAAGACCCTGAGAAATCATCGGTTTTCCTGAAGAAAAAAAAAGTACACTGTTCTTTCTGAGCTGCTACTAGAGTGGGCAGTTGATTTTTCTTTCTTCCTTGCAGTTGCGTGATATGTGTAGGACAAACCTTTAGCTGATATGCACGTTGTCATAATCTACTCTTCCGCTAGGGAAAAGTTACAGCATGAAAGCATCTCACTTTTGCTTCCGTGCCCCTGTCTTCAAAGTTCATTAAGTGCCCTCAAGGTAATGTGCATTGCCCCGCCTCCAAAACTTACATTTGTTTCCTTGGGAGCTCTATGTCCCCAAAAGTTCAAGTTAAAGATATTTCTGTGGTAGTGTAAAAAAATTTATTTAGTAAAAGTAATTAAAGTAAAATCGTTCCAAATCATTTTTCTTCAATTGAAGTTTTAAATTTTAACTTTGTATATTTATAATCACAGAGGTAGGATGTTTCAAAGGGCATGCAGAACACCAACAAGCATTACCAGAAAAAAAATGTAAGCAAGACAGGTGCGTAGAGGAGCAAGGAAAACCAGACAGAGGTTGTCTTGTTTTTCTGTTACAGTGTTAGAAAGAAGGCACTGTTTTTTCCAACAAGTATGTTTGTGTGAAGTATCTCAGAATTAGTCTATACAAATCTGTTACATGTGACTGTTAGACTAATTTTAGTTCAGCTGTTGGAAGCAAAAGTGCGCTTCTGGTAGGTTGAATAGCTAAGCCATTACTGAACGTCATCTGCCAGAATTCTAAGGTAGCAGCGCTGTACCACAGTGTTTTTACAGCCCTGCATTATGTGCAAGGCATTAATGTTTCTCCAGAATTTAAGGCTGATACAGAATCAGATGCTGTCATTAATGTGGTTTCCTTTAGGAAACACCTTTAGGGACAAAGTTAAGCAGTAAGATAAGTATTTTCCTTCCCTATTAATTCTGTTTATTTTTTCAGTGAAAGTCAGGGTGCTCTTCCAACATAAATAACACGTGATCGAGTAAGTATTTGTTGGTATTTGCTCCTGTTAAAGCCAACAAAGTTACTCTTGGATCAATTAGGCTAAGCTTAGTAACAGCCCCTACTAGCAACACATTTGAAGTTGTGTGGCTTGTGGAAATAAGTACGCGGGAAGTAGAATTATAGTGCTTCTTACTGTTTTATGTTTAATTTCTTTGGTTTGTGTTTAATACTGCTTTAGCTGGGATGCTGTGGGTGAGCGATTTAAAGATGGCATTAAGTGTTTGAAGTATTTCTGAATGTAGGCATTTTAGGACTGGGTTACTGGGTCTAAGCTTCTGTTTAAGAAATAGTCTTAATGGTTTGGATTACTTGCTTTATACTTTCTTCTGTGGTTGAAAGAAAGCTGTATCCTGTAGATCCTTCCCATCCTGTAGCTGGATGGAGCATACACGTTCACTCAGTGCTTTATCCAAGGCACAATTAGGAGCCAGCTGAATTAGTTCTAGTGGTGGTAACTAGCTTCTGGTGCTATATACATCCAGGAGGGTTATTAGCAAGTCCTCATGGTAGGTGACTAGCAGTTGTGCAATAATGTGGTGGTTCCAGGAAGCAGCAGGATTGCTGTGTGCCTGCGCTGGGAGCTGCTGCCTCTAAGTATATGCAGAGCATATATGGTGCCTCCCAGGCACAGTGAATGCAGTGTGCAAGTAGCTGCTATGATACAGAATTGAAGCTCAGGTGACTGGAGAGCTCTCGGTGTGCCTGTAAAAAGGTTTGAAATGTATCTGGGCTATAGTAAAGGGTAATCTTGTGATTGTTAGTTAGAAGTTAGGGGTATTGTTTATACTGAGATACGAAACAATATGCTGGACCGTTGTGGGATAGTGTTTTTATGGAGTTTCTTTGGCAACCTTTAGTAGAGTAGGAAAGCATAGGTTTCAAGGAGTGTAAGCCACACTGGGAACTTGCAAGGCACTGATTTTGTTCTAATTACTTTTAAATACCATCACTTTATTGGGAAATAAAAAAAACAAACGTTAAATGAATAAAATGAAAAAGGTGATCTGATTTGTGTCTTTAAAATATTAAAGGACTTTTCTTGCTAAGCTTTCTAAATATAGAATTTATGTTGTCCTTTGTTCTCTAACAAAGGCTCTGGGTTTCCCATAAATCTTTGCAGTGCTTCTGTCATGGACACATTAACTGTTGCACAGGTTATTTATTACAAGGGAAGACATAGTTCCTCCAAGTATATGCATTTAAACCTGTTATATATGTGAATAACAATTCTTTATTTAAATTTCCTTTTATTTCACGTTTTAATGATACTATTGATGCTTTTAGCCTCCTGCTGAGAGGCAGATTTCTGAGGTAAGTTACCTTAAACTCATTTTTAAGAGCTAGTATTTGTAACAATTAAGTGTTACAATATGCCAGACTTGAAATGAACTGTAAAAAGAATTGGTCTAAAACATGTGATCATTTGCATTTTGTTTCTGCAATAAAACACAGCAAGTTTTAGTGAGGTACAAGTTCTTAATTCTTATGGATAATGTTAATTGTGTAAAGTCAGTGGTTCTACATGGAGAAATTGCAGTAAAGAGCACACAACTTAAGATACTATTCAAATTACGTACAGTAATTGACATTAAAATATTCTGATAAAACTTCTATGCAGGAAACATGTTTTTAATGCTGCCTGCTTAAAACAACTAAATTTGGAAGTCAGGAGGTCTGTTTCTTAATCTTCTTGTGCAGGGCATTGCTTTTTTGGCAATGTAATTTAATGTTAGATTTTTATATATAGGAACTATCTACAAAGAGTTGCCTGACTTGCTATGCCAGTGTGCCACCCGTCCAGTAGGTAAATATTTGAACTGCCTGAATATGATGAAGCTTGTATAAATAGGTGATTCATTTTCCATAGAAAAAAGAATGTCTCCCTTCTCACAAACTCATATGCCTCAGATTTCTTAAATACTAGCTTTTATTTTTGTTTGGTGTAATGTCCAGTAAAATTAGTTCTGTGGTCATTAGAGTTTTATCAGCATAATCTCACTTGTTCATTTATGAATGAGTGTATACTAAATAGTGAATATGAGAAGATACAGTTTACACTCAAGGTTTTGTGTGATTCTTCAGATACGTACAGAATGATGGAAGTTGAGATGTATTACTTTGAGCTGCTTCTATTGCACAGCTTGTGAGCACATCAGCTAGTGCCACTTGAGAATTGTATCAGCCGTGTTGGCTGAAAAGAGAGAGAAAGGGAAGAGCCAGAATTCAAAATTCAGGGTATGATTTTTAGAGAAGCCTCTAACTTTCAAATGTGTTGATGAAATTAGGTGATGAAACAATCCTAGCCTTTAACTTTATATGAAATCTCAGCTCCTGTGAGGTGGTCTATTTTCTTGCAAACTGAAGGGTTACCTTGTGATTTTTTAAATATACATTTATATACATATGGTCAAACATGAGTAGAAATTTTGTCACCGCTAGTCCCATCAGTGGAAAGAAGTGTCAGTTGTCATAATTTCATTGTCAGCTTCTTATAGCAGACAAGGCTTTTTCTGGGAATATGTTGTCATTCTCTGCTCTTTGCTTATACAGTTTATATAGTTATAAAATGACGCTAGAGGACCGTGCTGAGATTATGAATTGAGCCGGTTATATTGTCAGGTGGATGTTATCTCCCAGGTGATGTTCATTTAAATCTCGTTTTTCCATCTTTGTGTCAGCTTTTCACTGGAATCCTTCTAGGGAAAGGCTGTGGCAAGAAGTGCTGTTACTGCTTTGTCTGAGATACAATAAAAAAGAGGTTCTGAAGAATACAGAATACAGGCTTAGACATCTCTACCATAGAAATTTCTGTTTGCCAGAAAAGGTATCTTAGTTCTGTCTGAAAGAGCAGAGGTGGAACAATTGCATACACTCAAATGTTCAGTACAGTAAAGCTTCATATGCATGATTTCATGTTGATTGGTTTAAGACTCGTTTTTGCAGTCTGTCTGAATGATTAATTTATTTCCATGTTGTCATCTGCCCAGGTTCATGGGAAATATTTAATCCAAGAAGGGTCGGCACGCTGCTTGCATATGGTACTGACTTTTTCAGTCTGGCACACACATTACGTAAAATGCTTGTGCGTAGCAGTATAGCTAGGAGATTAGCTGATCAGGAATAGACTTCAGTAGCGAGTTCTGAAAAGTTTGGCCTGCTTTTTCTGTGTTTGTCTGGGCTCTAAGATAACTACAAAATACAATTTTTTTTTTATTTTTTTGTCTATTGTCATTAGTAGTTCACAGGAACTAGAAAATATTCTATGATAGCAATAGCTTACATCAGAACAGGTTTGAGACTTGTAACTAAAAGAAGCAATACCATCTGGAGCAGTGTTCACTTCATTAGTCTTGTCTCTATAGATGGGAAGTGTCTATAGCTATAAGCATATCATTGTACTATTCTGGAAGGCTTTCTGCGCACGCCTGTACTCTCCTCTGGTATTGCAGCATTGTGGCAGTTCAAGTGCTCTGTTAGAAGATTATAATAGACCTGTTCCTTTCGAGGTAGAATGCCATGTTGACAGTTTCTGTTGAAAAAGAGGCATTGACTGGGTTATTTGATGGATGACATTTATCTTCAACAGAATCCTTAGTGGAATTCAAAGAACATTGTGATCCATCGAACTGCAAGACAGGACTAGTCTTTGACTTGCAGTTATGCTTTGGTAATGACAGCTCCAGAAGGACTTAAATTATACTTAGTTGACCTAATCATGCTCTTGAGCAGCCTAGATATGGCATAGGATTGGGAACAAGTATCTCGCTTGTGACCGTATATTACAACAGTTCAGAGTCTGGATGTTGCAAATTCTGCTGTACAGTTTATATAGTACAGCAGTTTTCCTCTGTCTAGAACTGTCAGCGTTCTGGTTTACTGTAGGGGTTTTTGTTTGTTTGTTTTCCTGTTAAAGAGCCTGATACACTCCTGAGATCATCAAAGCTATTCCAATAAAAAGGACTACTGAGCTGTCATCTAGCTCCATTCTGGTGTACGTCACCTCACTTTATGGTGTACCCTACATGGAGGGCAAATGGTTGATGGCTTGAGAAAAGCAGAGGTTTAAATGTGTTGTAGAATGGTATTTCAAGAGGTAATGCACTAGTGCAGATGTGATTTCTTATGTCCACCATCCTGAAGAGACTGCGATTTGCCAGACTGTATTCCATCAAGTCTTCAAAAAGCATGCTTTTGTGCAAGCTACTGACAGCGACTCTGATCCTTGAGCGGGTTTATCTTTAGGAATTTTACCACCCACCTCCCAAACCTGTTTCAGAAGTTTTTGGCTAACGCAGGCTTTCAGATGGGAGGAGAACTGGGTGGAGCTGGAGTCATGCTGCCTTGTACGCGGTATGGGATTTCGAGGATTTGTGCAGCATATGCAGAGCTCCAACAGCTATTGCTGTTTAAAAGGCTTCTGACTTCACACACATGAAGCATCTCTGTGTCCTCTGCAAGTTCTGTAGTGACTGCAGTGTTGTAAGAGAAGTCTGTTTATGGACTGAATTTCACTACCATAAATACTGTTTTGGGTTAATGAGATATGACTTATTCTCACTATTAAGTATTTTAATAACTTTTATTTTTTATGTTATTGAAAATCAGGTTGTATGCAACTATTTACTGTAAAATGTATCGGTATTACAGTATTATGGGTTATCATGTCTTTTCAAGTATATTAGCAACATTATTTCTTGAAATGCATTAAGTGCATTACAGACCTCTTCAAGTCATGATTCAAATACTGATTCCTAATATTCTCAGAGCCCCTGAGGAAAATGCTGTGCATTATTTTTCATCTTGGATTTTGCAAAACTGGAAATGAAAGAGATTAAAGGAACATCTGAGGATTCGGGAAGCTTTGCTTTTGTATCTGGGTTTGACCTTAAATAACCTCCACTTGGATAAATATATGGTCTTATTATTAATTGGATTTTATCTAATATGAAGGCAATTATTAGGTCTCATACAGGAACATTTGCATTTTGGGGAAGGAAAGCAGCTTTTTTGTTCTTTTCTCTGTGTGTTAAAAGACTCTTTTTGCACAGTACCCCTTTTGGTAAATCTGTTCTTTTCCCACAGCAGATGCATAGTTGAGAGTCAGTGACATGTGGAGGAGGAGAGAGAGCAGCAGGATTGATTTATGCCAGAAAGTACTTGTGATGTAAGAGAAGCGGGACATGCGCACTGGCTAAATAGGAAAAGCCTACCAGGCTTTTAGGTTGACTGGATGTTACCTGTTTATGTATTGGGTTTGCCTGGCAAAGATTTGGTAGCAGGAGAGGGAGAGCTACAGAGGCGACTGCTGCAAGAATCTGCCAGAAGCTTCCCCTATGTCCAATAGAGCCAACACCAGCCAGCTCCAAGATGGACCTGCTGCTGGTCAAGGCCAAGCCCATTAGTGATGGTGGTAGTACCTCTGGGCCATTAAGAAGGGGAACAATGGCAGCAGCCAAAAGAGAAGAGTGGGAGAAAACTCTGCAGAAGAAGAAAGGGGAGGAGGTGCTCCAGGTGCTGGAGCAAAGGTTCCGTTCAACCTTTGGTGAAGGCCATGGTGAGGATGGCAGTCCTGCAGCCCATGGAGGTTAACGGTGGACCAGATACCCACCTGCAGCCTGTGGTCTCTCACCCACACCAGAGCAGGTGAATGGGGCTGAAGGAGACTGTGACCCTGTGGGAGGCCCATGCTGGAGGAGGCTCCTGGCAGGACCTGTGAATCCACAGAGAGAGAATCCCATGCAGGGTCAGGTTTGCTGTCAGGACTTGTGACCCCACAAGGGACTCATGCTGGAGCAGTCTGTACTGAAAGGACTGCAGCCCATGGAAGAGACTTGTGCTGGAGCAGTTTGAAGAACTGCAGCCTGTGGGAAGGTCTCATGTTAAAGAAGTTGAGGGATAATGCTCTCCCATGAGATGGACCCCACACTGAGTGTGAGGAGTCCTCCCTGAAGAGGAAGGAGTGGTAGATTACAATGTGTGATGATCCGACCCCAACCCCCATTCCCCATCCCCCTGCACTGCTCAGGGGAAGGAGGTAGAGAGTTTGGGAGTGAAGCTGAGCCTGAGGGGTTTGGAAGAAGGTGTTTTAAGATCTGTTTTTTATTTCTCATTACTCTATTCTGACTTCTAATTGACAGTAAATCAAATTAATTACCCCAAGTCAAGCCTGTTTTGCTCATGATGGTAATTGTTGCGGGATCTCCCTGTCTTTATCTTGACACACAAGTCTTTTATTGCATTTTTCTCTACCTTGTCCAGCTGAGGAGACACAGAGCAGCTTTGGTGGGCACACGGTGTCCAGTCAGGGTCAACCCAGCATAGTTTACTAGTGATTTTGGAAGCATTACTTTAACAAAAGAAACTTGGTTATAAGTCTCTTGGAGACTTGTAACAATAAGGAGTTTCAGGGAAGTTAGAGCAAGAAAATTTTGACTGTTTTGAGAAATATAAATCAATTCAAGATTGAATTCTCTTGAATTTCATTAAAAACCTTTCTACTTGCTGTTGCAGTATCAGTGGGTATTAGAACATAATTTTTTTCAGCAGAAAGTTGTTTTTCTGGAAAGAGCCATTAAGGAGTCATGCACTGGATTTTATGGGGAAAGCCACTAGCTGTTAATGAGCTCTGTCTGGGAGCCAGGAAAGCAACAGGGAATGGAAAATATCAGTATAAAAAGAGAACCAGGAAAAAGGGGGCTGACTGCTTTTGGAAGGTAGGTGTTCTAAGCCTAAAAAACATTGGTTTAAAAACAATTTCAATACTTGGAACTCAGCACTTCACGTTTTTTTTCCATCAAGGACAACGAGTGAAACTTGGTAAAGTCACAGGAGCAAAAGGTACTCAAAGACGGAATCGCACTTGGATGTTTGGGTGTTGCAGGAGGATTTGAATGGAACTGACATGCTTCTTAAAAATAGTGTATGTGCATGAATGTTCAGATGGTTCCTTTACAGATAATTTATATTTACTTCACTCTCAAAAGGTCCATCTTTAGATAGCAAAATAGAGATAGAGAAGAAATGTGCAAGTGTGACCTAGTGAAATAGAGGAAGCCTTAGGAAATTTTCCTCAGACCATAGTGTGTTTTAGCTCGTTTTCAGTTCACTGTTCTTTTCCTTTTTTGTTCTTTCTTTTCCCTTTTTGCTTCTAAAAAAAAAAGTTCCTTTTCACCAAAAATCATATGAATATTGAAAAAGGAAAAGAGATGGCCTGGGTTAAGTATAGTTTCACATTCAAGTATACTATTTGTGTATAATCGTAGAATTGTAGGGGTTGAAAAGTGCCTTCAGAGATAATCTAGTCCATCTCCCCCTCTCCCTACCAAAGCAGGCTCACCTATAGCATGGTTGACCGGCAAGCATCCAGGGCCATTTTTAATATTTCTGGAGACTCCATACCTTCTCTGGGCAGTCTGTTCCAGTGCTCTGGGACCCTCAAAGTAAAGAAATTTTTCCTCATGTTGAGATGGAGGTTCCTGTGTTCCAGCTTGTGTCCATTGCCTCTTGTCCTGTCACCAGGCACTGCTGAGAAGAGCCTGACCCCAGCCTCTTGATACCCACACTTTAGATATTTATAAGCATTGATAAGATCCTCTTTAAGTCTTCTCCAGGCTAAACAGACCCAGGTCTTTCAGCATTTCCTTCCAAGAGAAGTGTTCCAATCCCTTGATCATCTTTGGTAGCCCTACACTGGTACTCCAGATACTTCACTGGGGCAGAGCAGAGGGGGAGGAGACCTCCCTCCACCTGCTGGCCATGCTCTTTTTATGCACCTCAGGAGACCATTTGCCTTGGCCACAAGGGCACATAGCTGGCTCACGACCACCAGGACTCCAAGGTCTTTTTCCACAGCTCTGCTTTCCAGCAGGTCAGCCCCTAACCTGTACTGATGTATGGGATTATTTCTCTTCAGGTGCAGGACCCTGCAGTTACCCCTGTTGAATTTCATTGGGTTCCTCTCTGCCCTACTCTCCTTCCTGTCCAGGTCTCGCTGTATGGCAGCACAGCCTTCTGGTGTGTCAGTCACCCCTCCCAGTTTTGTATCATGAGCAAACTTGCTAAGGGTACGCTATGTCCCTTCGTGCAGATCATTGATGAATATATTGAACAAGACCTGACCCTGTACTGACCCCTGGGGAACACCACTATTTACAGACTTCCAACTGGACTCTGCACTGCTGGTTACAACTGTCTGAGCTCTGCCACTCAGCCACTTCTCAATCCTCCTCACTGTCCTCTCATCTAATCCATGCTTCCTAAGCTTACCTAGGAGAATGTTGTGGGAGATGACGTCAAAAGCCTTGCTGAAGTTGAAATTGGCAACATCCACCACTCTCCCTTCATCCACCCAGCCAGTCATCCTATTGTAGAAAGCTATCAGATAGGCCAGGCAGGATTTCCCCTTGGGTGAATCCATGCTGACCACTCCTGATTACCTTTTATTCTTCTACATGCTTAGAGGTGACGTCCGGGATGACCTGTTCCATAACGTGCAAGTGACCTGCTAAATAGAAGCAATTGCCTTTCCTTCCTTACTCTGTTTATTTTCATGCACTTTCAAGATAAATTAATCCAGAGGGATACTGTGTCTAGACTATGGGTTTACTGTAGAGAAGGGGAACTTGAAGCTGAAGATGCTTGGGAACTTCCAATATAGGCTGCTTGTGGAAAGCTTTGGAAGTTTCATTCTCCGAGTCGGGGATAATTGTACTGTAGGGGCTTACCTTCCATACAGAGATTTGTATATGTAAAATATCTGCTGCTCAGACCTAATTAGGCTTGCAAGTACATGTTATCCCACATTGGGATTCATAACTAAAAGTTGTTTCTCTAGGTTTGTAGTATCTGCTGGTCTTCTCAGTTGCAGTGGAGAGTGACTGAGATACTTAAGAGGAAACATGAGAAAACTTTCAGTTGTTATTTTTTTAAATGAACCTCCAGAAAGAACACTTCCACCTCATTCTCAGTTGTTGCTTGACTCCAAAGATGTTTATCCCTATTACTACAAAATTAATTGTTTTTTTAAAATTTACTAAAGAACACCTATTCCTCTTACCCACTTAAATTCCTTTTCCAATTCTGCAATACTCGTGGCTTCAGCATTTTGTTACAAAGGTTTGGTGGGGGAAGTACATAATATGATTTCTTCCCCATATTCATTGAATTATTAATATCTGCATTATAAAATACTGCTGTTCATGTGAAGTTTGAAGGATGTAATTTAAAGCTTCCACAGTTTTGTTGTCAGTGGTTCAAACCACCATGCTTTCTTTGTGCTGTATCCTGTTTTCCATTTGGTCCCTCGAGCACCGTAAGAAACGTGTTATTGTTGCTTATCTGCAGATTGTGCAAAGAGGCATTACACCTATGTGGTATATATACCTACAGTAATTCTGTAATGGTGATACATCATGAATCTTAAGATTTGCCTTTAGAGACTCCAATCACTCTCCTCACGAGCTAACAATTCTAATGATCAGTCAGAGAATTAATGCATATTTGTGACAATCCCATTGTTTGCTTTTTAGTCCATTTTTGAAATAATGAATTGTGTTGCTGATTTCTAGCTTATCAAATGGCGGCACAGTGTGTGACAAAGGTGGAGCTGACTATTGCCTGCGCCAATCTTTTGGATAAAGATGTTGGTTCCAAGTCAGACCCACTGTGTGTGCTTCTCCAGAACACAAGTGCCCAGCAGTGGTATGAGGTACAGTGTGATTCTTCTCTTGAATCTGCTAAAAAACCAGTCTAACTTAAAACACTGGAGCATATAATTTCATTAAAATATTTAAATTATATACCAGCATCTCTAAAAACTTTTCATTAGATTATGTTTATAATCATTATACAGGTAGCACAGTAATAATAATTTTCTAATAAATGCTTACTGATTTTTAGCACTTTTTCCCCAGCCATGTCTGGACCAACAGAAGTTGTCTTCCAAGTGGTTAAATGTGCTTTGTGCTTTTATAAATACAGTACTCCAAAACTAGGATCTCATCCTGCATTTGACAATATACCATTTTAATATTGGTCTTCCTGTGCAGGAGCAGATACTCCTTAAAAGGAGCAAGGAAAAACTGGTTCTCAAATACCTCTAACCTAGAGCAGTGGGATTTATAATATAATGTGGTTATGATTTATATTTGATGAAGGGTTTGTAGAAAGGTATGGGTGGTTTATACTTTATACTAAGAAGTTTTGAAAGTCTTTGGTTTTTTTTTTTTTTTTTTTTTTGTTGGTTTTTTTTTGTGTGTGTGTTTGTTGTTGCTGGTTGGTTTTTTGTTTTGGTGTTGTTGAGTGCTTGTTAGGCTGGTGAAATGCTGGATAAAGCAATATCTTTCCCAATTCAGGTTGATCGCACAGAAAGAGTTAAGAATTCCTTGAACCCAGCGTTTGCCAAGAAATTCCTAATTGATTACTATTTTGAGCTTGTCCAGAAGCTTAAATTTGGAATATATGACATCGATAACAAAACCTTTGATCTGAGTGATGATGACTTCTTAGGAGAATTTGAATGTACACTGGGACAAGTAAGTATGCAGATGATTTCCCTTAGAATTAAGAAAATATGTTAATGAAATCATTAAGCTCTGTTATCTTAAATTTGTCACTATGTTCTTGTGTAGTTTGGCTACTCTTAAGTTGAATAGTGTATATACACTTTGTTTGCAAAATGGTCTTGAGATGAAGCTCTGAAATATATTCTAGAATGGTGACTGTCCAGATTGACAGTCTACTACTTTGAGACAGAAATAAGTACTAAGTAACAATTGCTGTTTATTTACTCTAATATTCAAATTCTTATTTTTGTGCACCATAAAAAGAGAATTGGTGTATAGTGACGTTAGAGTGCTCACAAGGGTCATGTTAATCTCATAATTCGCTTTCCAATCAAGGCAAGCAGTGCTTCTGGTTCTACTTACTATTGATTTCATTCCCATTTCCCTGTAAAAATCTCCTGTTGGTGCTGTTGCAATTGGACAGCTTCTTTTTAACTTGTTCTTTCTAATAGATCCTTTGAAGGCAGAGNTTGTCCATGTATGTGTATACAAGACATTTTATTCCATATTGCTCTTGAAACTTTGCATACACTCATCTGCATATGTATTTTTAAAATTTTGAAGGGCATCAAATATTACCTGTTTACTTATAGGACAGAATGCGAAGTAAATATAATGCTATCCTCTTCATGATGAAGGAAAAATTCCTAAAAATGAAAATATCTCACTATCTTATTTATTTTCTTTTTATTAGTGCAATTTATTAATTATCATTCTTCATACTTAAATTTTCTTTTGGCAGATAGTATCTAGCAGGACTCTAACAAAACCATTAGTACTCAAAAATGGCAGACCTGCTGGAAAAGGAAGTATTACGGTAAGACGACGATGATGATAAATTTCTTTAGCTTTTATCCTTATATGTCTTTGTGGTTTTAGTATTTTTTTAGTCGGTAGCTTGAATACAGCGTGTCCAGTCTACAGTGTTGTAAAAAGTGTCTTTAAGCATTTTTTTTTTTTCTTTCCACTAATATATTTTTTGTCATCCAAAAGGAGACCAGCCCACCTTCTGCATCTCTAAGTCTCGTTGCATCCATTAAAATAATTACAGCATCTGATGTGCAGCTGTTTGGATAGTATCTATAATTGTCAGTGTCATAATCTAGTGAATCCCACTGTCAAATCAAATTGTTCCTCTTTACCTCGATCTCATTTTTTTAATTCTTCATTTTGTGAGCAGACATGATTTTTTTATTTTTTTTTTTTA
>VZTM01042366.1:757-11332 GCA_013400555.1 Jacana jacana
GGTTGTCTCTATAGTTATCATAAATCTTCTCTAATGAAGATGGTTAAGTATCAGGTAATAAACTCATTATGATTCAACAGTCAGCTACTAGTCATGTCCCTTATTAGCTTTTGCCAGTAATGGTGCAAGACATCAACGCTGAGGGCAGTTTATCTGGTTAAGACATTTTCTCTCAACTAAGTATAAGGCTCACGTGCAAAGATAAGCAAAAAAAGGGGCAGCTCACTTGCACAGCTGAAACTTGAAGCAGAACTCCCATGAGCATCTCCCTCTAAGAGCCACCTCCTCTTGGGACGTAGGTCTACCCCATTCCTGACTTTGATTTTGAAGCAAAGGTTCTGGTTTCTATTTCTAGTATTACCTTCTCATCACCAATCTCATAGAATCACAGAATGGTTAGAATTGGAAGGGACCTTAAAAATCATTGAGTTCCAACCACTCTGCTATGGACAGGGACACCTCCCACTAGAGCAGGTTGCTCAAAGCCCCATCCAACCTGGCCTTGAACACTTCCAGGGATGAAGCATCCACAACTTCTCTGGACAACCCTTACTAGTTTTTTACAATCGTCACAAGAATTTCTTCCTACTATCTAATACAAATCCCCCCTCTCAGTTTAAAACTGTTCACCCTTGTCCTGTCACTTCACTCCCTTTTCTTCTCCAGGCTAAACAACCCCAACTCTCAGCCTGTCTTCATAGGAGAGGTGCTCCATTCCTCTGATCATCTTTGTGACCTTCATCTGGACTTGTTCTGACAGGTCCATGTCCTCTTTATGTTGGGGGTCCCAGAGCTGGATGCTGAAGTCCAGGTAGGGTCTCATGAGAGCCCTTGACTAATGCAGCCATATTGCATTTTGCTGGGATTGTTTTTTTTAGAACAAATTGGATGTCACTTGCTTTTTGTGAGACTGAGTGACTACTCTAAATTTGTGCATCCTACTGTCTTGGAAATATTCTCATATTACACCAAAATGAAGCATTGACTACTGAATCACTTCAAAAAAGAAAGTCTGACTACAACCTCTATTTCCTATTTCCTACATGGTCACATTATATTATGCCATAGTTGATTACAGATTAGTTAATGTCTGCAGAGCCCATAAATATGAGGAAAACTCTCTAGCTATTACTGTGACAGTGTTATCTTTGCAGGGCTTTTTTGCTGGCAAAGGCAAAAAATTCTGTAATGCCACTGAATAAATTCTGTGACATCATAGGAGCAGGTGTCTTTTGTTAATTATCTGTGTGAGTTGGCATTTTGCTCCATTGCCTCATAGCTGATCATTAAATATTGTGAGATTTAATACATTTGATTGCATAATACTTATACACTGGAGAAATTCCTCTTTGCTCTTTTTATGGAACACCTTAGGATGGAAACATTTTATAGAAAATATAAGTACTAGATCATAAAGTTAAGTACTATAACTTCAGGCATTTAAATTCCTAATTGTATCCCAAAACCTCACACTAAGGTTTGAGGCAACTAAAGTCAATTGGGATGTAAATTTCCAGCATTAAATTTCCTCGGGTGTATAGAAACCTTCTGATAACATTTGAAATTGTTTCAGACCTGTCTGCTTTGAGTACTTCAGCAAGACAAGTAGGATAAGAACTTATCTATAGAATTTAAGCAAAGCATTCACCATGAGCAGTTTGCAGGTTAGGTCACATAGAGAACAAAAACAAGCAACTTATGATAGTGCATGGAAAGTCTGTCAGCTAACAAGTAAACAGAAAGTATTTTCAGGAAACAGAAGACTTTGTTCTTTTCCATTCTCCATCTGTGGAGCCTTAGACTTTATTTTTAATTGAGAAACTCCAGATACTAAGTACTTGTAGTTGCTAGTAATTGCTAATAACTTGCGGGCCTCTATTTTTCTTTTTCTGTTAAAGTTACCCCACTTACACAGAGTAATTAAATATTGACTTAGCCAAAGACCTTGAGAAACTGATTATAAAACTGGTCAATTCACACACAGAGGTGGAAGGAAATGTGGCTTTCTCTTTCTGACATAAATTAGCAAAATATTAGAGGAAGAAGAAACTGAAGAAACTGAACTCTGATTCTTTCTACGAGGATAAGTGCTCTAAAATGAGCAATAAAGTCAATCACTTTGGAAGACACCTATTTCCTTATGCAAAGTGGTACAATACCAAGAAGACAGATTGAGGGTCCCTCAGATCATCTTCATGATGGAGCCTGATGATCAAAACACTCTTTTGGGAGATATGGCTTCCAATCTGCTTGTAGGGATGAAGCATTTCACACAGATCTCCCTTGACTGAAAGGAATGACATTAGGTATTTAATTACAAATTTGTGTTTAGAGGTAGAGTCTTGAAGGTTGGCTAGCATTAAGCTGTAGGGAATTGAAGGACTTATTCCCCTGTCCTTAGCATCATAAATGATACTTCATCCAGTATGCTTGGTTTTGTGAACTTAACACAGGGCTATGAATCCCTTCTTTCTTCTCTATGTAGCTAATTAGTTCAAAATAAAATCTCATTTTTAGACTTGGTAATACAAATTTACCAAAGTTCATAGAACCTTTAAATATCAGGTACTCATGGTTTAATCTGATGGCATTTTGTTACTATACTTATGTCAAGGCTATCCTTCTTTTTACCGTCTCTGAGAAGGAAAATAGAAATAACAGAGATATGAACGTCTAGGTAAATGTCTGGAACTTTAAGGAAAATCGGCTGAGTTCATGACCCATTATTTGATTTTACATAATAAAATGCAATTTTATTCTAAAACAGCATGTATTAATACATTTTAAGTACTATGAAACCGAAATCCACTTTAAATTATCTTTACCAGGGCCAAATAAGTGGGTGAGGAAAAAGAGAAAGTAGTGCAAATATTTTCTCAAACAGCGAACGACTCAATTTATAGTATGATTGAGTTCTTTCATTTAGAAAGGAAATAATGGTGTCTTGTAAATAAAATGTTAGATAACCTCTCCAATATTTCCTGTATATCTCTTCTTGGTTTGACAAGATGATAAGCTGTTTCCTTTGAATAGCCAGGCATAATGAAAGGCAACTTTTATTTGTCTTTTTCATACAGACTCATTTCCTTCTGTTTAAAAACTACCTAGATTGCCTAGGACACAAATCAGCAGCCAATTAAGAAGTCTGCTTTGATGGTCTAAAGACTCATGGATTTAAGACAAAGATTTAAAGTTGCATTTCCCTGCTTTCCTTAAAGCATTCTGGTCTTCAAAAATATCCTCCCAATACTGGGCTAAATACACATATTATTGTAAAATAACTGATCCTGGGTTGCCTAGTCTGAGAATGGAGTTTATTTTGAATTATTAGGTACAATAGCTAATTTATCAGAGTTATAGAAATTACTATGTAGGTTTATTGCAAATGCAAAACTGGGGATGGAGAAAAAGGCAAGAAAATGCTATTTTCAAAGTATTCTTTTCCTTTGCCTTTACTTCCTCCTACCTGTTCTGCCTACAAACCTTTTTTTTTCCCCAAACTACAAGCACACTGCATAACATAAAGTTTCTATGTCAGCAATGAAATTTTGGAAAGTAGAAACCACTTTATTTCTGTTGTCTTAGACCACATGAAATTATAAAGTCATAGAATGGATTGAGTCAGAAGGGACCTTGAACATCATCTTGTTCCAATCTCCCCTGCCATGGACAGGGACACCTCCCACTACAGCAGGTTGCTCAAAGCCCCATCCAACCTGGCCTTGAACATTTCCAGGGATGGGGCATCCACAACTTCTCTGGGTAGCCTGTGCCAGTGTCTCACCACCCTCACAGTGAGGAATTTTTTCTTAATATCTCATCTAAGTCCACAAATATATTATCCTATGTAATGTTTTGATTTTTATGAACTTGTTCTAGATATTTGGCTGAAACATTTATAATAAGTCTTTAAATATTTAGTGTCTTCTTCCAGCCCAGTTCTGCAAATATTGTAATCAAATGCAAAAGTGAGCTATGGAACAGAGAAATTCAAATTCTTACTCTTGTGAAATTAGTTGTGGCAGTATAATCAAATTTTACACTGCAGACCAAAAATCCAGAAGACAAATGCAACAGTCTTGTTATTGATCTGGATCTTTTTAGATCTCTTCTGTTTTTACATTGTTGTGGAACAGGTTTTTTTATTGGGTAAGAAACAATACACAAGAAAACTGCTCCCAAGCAGTTGCAAAGTATACTGAGTAGGTCCTCCATTGACTAGCAGGGAGACTTTCATCAAGCTTGGTGGGAAGACACAAGTGGAAGTTTAACAGGAAGAAAGGAGCAAAATCATTTCCTGTTAAGTTTTTTGAGTGAGGTGTGGTGTGTGAAGGGTCCTTGTTAATCTCTTCTGCAGAACGCTAACTTTGGGAAACTGCAAGAGGAAAGATGAGTTGTGAAAATTATTAAGGTCATTTGAGTTTGAACCCGCCTGAGGTAAGAACCTGAAATTTTCTGAGTTTTATCACTGCAGGAGGTGTGTTTGGTCATTGCAGTTTACATCCATAATGAAATTTAAAAGAATCCTTAAAAATGCCTTGAAATTGAAATGAGGATTCTTTGAGAGTTTTATACATTGAATTGAATATAATTCAGTCTGAAATGAAATAAATATTCAATATTATAGTTCTGCTACTTTCAAAACAAATTTTTGGCAATAGCACTGATCCTGAATAGTAGCTAATTCAACTGATCTGTTTTCTAGATGTATCAGCTAAATGTAACTATTATTCTTTAAAATTACTTGAAATTCTCTTCTTGACAATGCTGTTTACATCTGCATTTGTTATCTGTAACAACAGCTTAAAGCTTGCAGTTACTTTTTTTTTTAATATATAAAGAAATGGTAAGCAGCAAAAAAACTTATCTGAGTTTAAAAAGCATTTTAGAACACTTTACGGAATGACAGTGTGAGGTACTTAAAGCATCAGCTCAATCTGCAGGGGGTAAATTGTCCTTGAAAGACACAAAGGCAGTTTAAAGGGGAATTTATAATCTCTCTCTTGGGTTTGACAATATTAATTTGTTTCAACCATTTCAGAAGTGCCCTGGCCACAGTGACACTTTCTTAGGTGCATTCTAATAAGGTGCTACTGTCTTATTAAATGAGATGGCATGCAGCAGAGAACAAGACAATAACAAAAAAGCAATCGTCATGGAATATAAGGTGATCTGATATTAACAAATGACAGTTGCATGTAGTTTGTGAGATCAGAATAATCATTCTGTAAACAATCCCCAACACCTTGTGTGTACAGGCAATTCCATATTTCAAACTGATATATAGAACTGTACAGCATTGTTTTCTCAGCCAGGCTAGTGTTTTTCCACTATCGGTGAACTGCTGAGAGGTCATGTCAGTCATCGAATTTACAGTGTTGTGGGTGTTACGGTGTCATTCTTACCTGTAGGCAAGTATTACCAGCCTGGATATTGTCATATTCTGAGGAGCAATCATTTCAGAAAGCATTGCCATTGTTTTCAAAAAGTATATATCACTTAAACCGATCTCAGCAACATTGAGATTTAATTCTTTCCTTGGGATGCTGGAGGAGGATGATTCATAGATAGGCTGAGGGTTTGAGATATTAAGCAGAAAGAAGATCAAGAAAGTGCAGTTTATTATCTCTCCACATGATAGAAAGAAACAAAAGGAACCACAGCCACACTTTGCATCTAAGTGAAAGGAGAGCGGAGTGGAGTAATTTGGTGAAAGTTATCTTTGCCCAGCAGTAAGGAGAGTAGCTGCTACTTACTGAGAAGAACATTTTTTTCTTTTGTTGTCTGCCAATGTACCACTCTTCATTTATTAAGGCTTTCTCAAGGCCATTTCTACAGGGTCATTTCAGTCTTAGGATAACTGACGCCATTTGATTCCACAGAAAATCATCCATTAGAAAATATTCAAACTGCTGGGTACATAGATAATCCACATATTTCTTTTAGGAATCCGACAGTGCTTTCCTCAGACTGGCTGAAGACCAATGCCATTCTAGGAAGATTTTTGTGTTCTTTAATACGACTCTTACTCTAGCATAAAATTGCCAAGTTCGGTGGCAGTAATTCTGACTTAGAATGTGATACTGCAAGGAAGAAGAGAATTACTCCCAGCTGGATGAAAGATGTTTTAGAACAGTATTTGAGCCAGTAATGATTTTAAATGTTAAACTAGTAAGGTTATTCAGGGACAATACTTTTTTTCTGATTTTCTACATTAGATCCTGTTGACTGTATACAGGTGCTAAAGAGCCCAGAAAGTCCTTTATGTATCACCGTCCTCTCCAAGAGCTGCAAAGCAACCTGTTCACTAGATTGTTGACTCATCATTCCAGGTAGCAGATAGCTTTGCATGTACTGTGTAAGATGTCAAACACGTATAAATTATGGTAATGATATATTTCAGACCATTATGACCCAAGATATTAAGACTCTTCCTGGGAAAAGTTGACCATGTCCAGTGATAGTGAATGACTGAGTGAAACAATATTAGAATTGGTCTACCAATGTCAAGGTGGTTGATTCTGTTTCAAGTACAGATTCTGGGTAGCAATTCATACAGGGAATAAAAGAATTTGTATCTTCTATATAGTTACAGGAAGTTCAGGACACCTGCAGCAAGCAGAGATACAGATATGGAGTTCACAGATGTGTCCTTACTCCACCTGAAAGGAGCAAACCAGTATCAACTACCATTTTGGTCTCTTCCACAGTCACTTCTTTTCAAATTCTCCTACTCAAAAACTGCCAGTGATCTGAATTAAGGCAGTACAGTCTATGAAGATAGAATTTCTTTTAGGAAATCAAAATCACTTTGGCACTTCTGGGTCAAAAGCCAAGTATTATATTCTATTGGAAAAGTTATCAGAAGTTCATACACTGCTTTCAATATCAGTGCTATCGATGTCAGAGACCTCTCACCAAGAAGCCAGATTCACTCTGCACTAGCCTGAAATTCTAAGCAATGTCAGTCTCTATGGCATAAATGCAATTTATTTCTGTATAAGATAAGAATTATTTTTAAATTTTAAGGGGAAACTTGATTTTTATAATGTATTATGCCATAGTAACTCCTGTGATTGAATTAAACCTATTCTTTCAAAACACGGTTTTGTCTAATTACCAGATTATTTTCTAACAGGGGCTGTTTTATGTACTTTCAGAAAGTTCCTTCTTTACAGTGTGAATGTATCTTTTATCTTGATAGCATGCATCCATGATGAATGCTGAGAGAGCTGGGTGACATCATTACTAGGCCACTCAATTATCTTTGAAACTGCAACTTCATGGGAGTTGAAAGAGGTTCCTGAGGACTGAAAGACTTCTGTCTTCGAGAAGGGCNACTTCTGTCTTCGAGAAGGGCAAGAAAGAGGATACAGAGAATATGGGCTGGTCAGCTTCACCTTGGTTGCTTGGAAGGTGATGAGGCAAATAATCCTGGAATCTGTTTCCACATGTGTCAGGAAGGTCTGGTCACTAAGTCACCAAGAGGATGACTGCAAGTAGTCCGCAAAGACTGACTGGGAAGTCAGGCCTGACCAACCTGATAGGTCAGGAACTGCCGGTGCACTCATAATGTTTATCATCTTCATTAATGACCTGGACAATGGGATGGAGTGCACTTTCAGCAAGTGTAATGATACAAACTTGAGAGGAGTGGCTGATAGACCAGATGGATGTGCTGCCATTCAGGGAGACTGAAACAGTTTGGAGAGGTGAGCTGACAGAAATCTGACTCCTAAGGTGCCTTCCAGCCTCAACAATTCTATTATTCTGTAATTAAATCACTTTAAACCAGCCGCTGTTATAGCCTTGTCTACTAGACTTTACTGGGCTTTAAGATTATACTTTTGTGTGATAAAGTCATCCTCATTCTTTTTCAAGGGAAGTTGGACTAAAGTTGTTATTTTCCATATAAATAGCAAAGCTTAGCCTCGCTGCCTGGTAGTGCAAAATGCCTTGCCCATTGATATGGTTAGAAATGACAGTACAGTAAAAAAAAGAAGAGAAATAATATTCTGGAAAAGAAACTAAATGTATTTCTTTTCTCTAAAGAGCCTGCTATCTCTTGTCCACGTGCTATCTCTTGTACAGCCATTTCTAGCTTCATTTATTCTGAGCTTTTAGAGTTGATCCCCAGAATGTGCATTTTCCACTCGTTCCTAGTAGTTACACACATAATACAATTATTTAATATATGTCTATAGGGTTGTGGGTTACCTTTATTTAATGCCTTTCAGACTGAGTCTTTATTCACTTTTCTACCATATCTGGGGGAGAGGATGCAAACCAGCTCTAAGTCATCATCTAGAAGGGGATGTGTCCGTGGACATGCTAAGTTAGACACAATAACACAGTAATGCAGCTGTATGGCTTCTGATTCAAGACCTGTCAACTGAGATCCTGAAGCACTGCATAGCTGACTCATATCTGGCCATCTAGGTACATCTTTCTGCAAAAGACCGAGTTGATCTACTGCTCCCTAGGCATGTACAAGCAGTAAATGACAAATGAGTGATGTGATATGGCATACAATTGCTGCACAGCAGGAATATCTAGGGAAACTAGGTTTGATTGTGTTTGCAAAATCCAGTGAACTTTAATACAGCCAGAAGCACTCACATGGAAACACCAAAGAGCTGCTGCAAAACTGCACCATTTATTTTTGTATCTTTCAGATTGTACCCACCTGCAATATAGCTAGGATGGGAGACAAAACTCCCCACAGTAGTTTGTTTATGTCAAGCAGATCTCTTACTATGCCTTGTGGGTAGCAGCTGGTGAGAAAGGGCAGAGCCTTTGGTCCAGAAGAGGATGACTGTACTGCAAGTCAGTTAAGGAAAGAGTTTCAGCCGATGCATGTTCCCTGTGAGCATGAGTCCCTGAGGAAAGCAAACAGATCAAAGCTGGCAGCTATAGGAGGGGAGCTGGTGCATGAAGTGATAAGAGATCACCTTTCCCACCACAAAAAAACAAACAACAAACCACAACAAAAGCAAACAACAAAACCCACAGTAAGAGAGTTGAGGTAAATTTAGACAAATAGATCACTACATAACCCTTCCCCAAAGTATACAGCTTGGCTCAAGTCACAGTGAGACCCTGTTACTCTTAGGAAAACATGGTTATAACTAGTGGTCAGGCTGTTCAGAAAGCATGGAAGTGATGGTGTTACAGACACACACTTTTCAAAATGAAGGGCCAAGCACTGATTAAAATATCGGTACAGAATTGTAGTACTTAAACTAGCAAATTCATGATTGAGAAAAGATGACATTTAAATGTAAAGGTTTGTATCTTTTTGTGTGCATTTTTTTCCATTTATTCAAATATCAATGCTTTGGTGGTTTGGAGAATTTTAAGTGACCCACACAGTATGTAAATGTCGCATTAGTACGTTTATGCCAGAGGTGATTGTTGTGGTTCAAGCTGAAATGCATCCCTCAAAGAACTCCAAAAACCCTCCAGCTTTAACTAGCCTATCGCCCAAAAGAGTTGTACCACTCTACTGGGAGCAGAAAGAAATTGAAAACAATATGCATGCTTTATTTGGTAAACAAACTATGGAACAACTCCAAGCACCATGATAAATCAGTAGATAATGGGTTTCTGTATTTATTAACACAATAAAATAGACTACCAAGTTTGCCTTTTAATGGCCACCTAATTTTGTGAAAATGAATAAAACTGCCCTGTACATATTTATCAGAACTGAACAATGACAAACATGCCTAATTCTCAAATTTTCTGTGATTGCTGGGGATGACAGAACAGAAAATATTTCAGATGTCTGTTTCCAGATCTAGAAGCCAAACCTGTTTTTAAAAACTCCCATAGCTCTAAGTCTTGAATTTGCATGTTTATTGCCCTGAGCTAATCTGGGAATCCGTCTGAATTTTCTGCTAATGAGCAAGAGGACTGTATTTTGGCTGTTCTGGGGTGGCAAGAAGCATTAACATTTCTGACTTTATCTTGAACTTTCTGCACTTCCGAAAAAAAAGTGAGTGACACTACTGAGGCATGACCACTGAATCCCAGCATATATTAGCTTCAATTTGACCCTTGCTGGCTGATCAAGAATGACAGAACTCCCACCTCCACAAATAACTGTACATTACAGAATCAGAAAAATGTTTGTATTTAGGGACTGTTATATTTTAGAAGAGAGTCCTGCAAGCATCAGCGGCTACGCATGCACCTTCAGTGCATACCCATGTTTCAGACCTCCTCTGTCCCATTTCCCTCAATTGCTCAAACATCCCTTGGCTAGAATCCATTTTCAGTTGGAACGAGAAGAACTTGAAAGGGATGAAGGACAGATAGCATGCCAGATGAGGCAGGATGCCCAGAAACGGAGTCAAAATATTAAGGGGCATTTCAACACCGATGGGAATACTTTATTATTGAAGAAAGTATATGTAAATACTGGATTGATTTTCTGATAGTACAGAACAGAACTTGCTTTGGACTCATTAAAAACAGAGAAAAATATCTTAAATATGACTGGAAACATTGATGCTTGTTATCTGACAGCGCAAAAAGCGGTTAAAAAAGGGGCTGTGAAACTGAGTGATATCA
>VZTM01042369.1:2404-14703 GCA_013400555.1 Jacana jacana
TGGCCTGAATTAGTTTAAAGCTCATCCTTTTATCTTCTCCTGGAAATTGTGATAATTTTTCTTTGACAACTAAGATGGCTTTAATTGTTAGCACAACATAGTATATATAGCATTTGCTCTGGGAAAGGTGATGACAGGAGTCAGTGGTTGTGCCTCCATTTACATTTTATTTCAGAATAGCAGTATGTCGTTAAAATTAATATCCAAATTTTGTATTTATTTTTTTACCATGTGTTGGTTTCGTTTCCAAGGTATTTGTGGTTAGGAAAACCTAGATTTGTTCCAGAGAAAATGAAGCTGGAATATGTTGTCCTGCTTTCATTTACTGTCTTTCTTTTCTGTTTTACATATTACAGGGGAATGATATAAACAACCTGTGGAAATAAATAGGAAGCCCAAGAGCATGATTTATGCCGACAATTTCCTTCCTGAAAAAGAAGGAAGAAAGGACTCTGTTAAGTTACCAACTTCATTCTCCTCTTCAATTCTTTTGCCTTTTTACCACACATTCTTTGGTTTTCCATCAACTACTCCAATTTCCAGTGACTTTTGCAATTGCAAATAGCTCTGATGTTTGTGTAGCTCTTTATTTACACACAGCAGATGACAGAGAAACAGATTAAATGGAAAAAAGAGTTCCATTTTCCAATCTCTTTTACCCCATTTCTGAATGATCTGTGCATCCTATCAAAAATCATGAAGGTAAAGTGACTGGAATGTCAGAAATGACACTGGATTTATGAAATCAAAAGCATATTTTCAGATACGATACTCCATGCAAATGATTCACGACAGTAAGTGACAAGAAGCAGTTTGAGTTTCCCTTCAACCTTTTTTCCTTTTCCATAAAGTTTGAGTATATCCAGTGCTTGGGCATCCTTTACCTTAAATTTAGATAACAATTTGGTTGATCAGGTTGTTATACCTGAAATAGACTCTTCTTGAATTTGAAGAATATGGAAACAGGAATATTCTTGAATTTGTCTCTCAAGATAGTATTTTTTCCAGCTAGGTTTTATTCAGTGTTTCAGTACAAGACAGATAAAAACTGGAGTGATGTTTCTGCGGCATACATATCTGATGGTTTGATTCATGCAATGCTTGACTCATTGTTTTTGAGGCCATGCAAAAACGGTTTGTCAATTCAATGAATTAAGTACAATAAATTTAAATCAGACAGTTTCCATTACACTTTAAAAATTAAAATAGTGGGCAAGGCTACGATTGCAGATTTTACATTTTTTAATTTTCTTTTTTGTATGACTTCACGATGGTGACTAAAATGCCATATCTGAAGTTTGCATATAAGTAGCTATTTATCTTTCTGCTCTGTTGCATATTGTAACAAAGATAGATAAACTGGGGCAAAAATCCCAGTCAGGTCATTTTGTCATACAGCTGCCGGGAAATGCTGACATTCAAAGTACAAATTTCAGGACTTGTGCCAAGGAAGCAGCTAGCTGTTGTGAGTGATAATGCAAAGACTTGGGAGGAAGAACAGATCATGAAAAAAAGAAAAAGAATAAAGGGAAGGAATGAGATTATGGGACTGAATGTGTCTGCTTGTGTGGCTTTGCTGCTTCAGGTGAGGTTAGCAATAGGAAGTAATTGGTCTAAGAAGAAACGCTTAAGAGCCGAAATGAAATGTGGCACTGGAGGCCAAAATGCCCAGTTTATAGGTAGTTTTATTCTTTCAAAATATCCGCAGCTGTTCTAACACAATGGCATTTGTTACTACAGAATAACACTATAGTTGCTTTATAGCTTCTGGTTCCCTTCAGTACAGACCATTTCCCCACTTCCTAGATGTGTGAATATTCATCAGCAAAAGTCAATCCTCCCCATCTCCTTCCTTGCCCTAAATAGCCTCAAAAGGAAACCAAAGCCTATAACCACTTTAGCCCTTAGGATGCAAATTAATTTGGTTATCTTAATTAACCAGTTTAAATTATGGTTGCAATTAACAACCTTCTTATCCAGCAACAAATCACAGTACAAAACCAAACAATGCACTTACTGCAGATAGATGAAACATCACAACACCTTTTAGTACTGAGCAGCCCTTACATTAAATACAAGCATTGATTCCAAAATGTGATATTGACCCACCTCTGCAGTTATTCAAATGGATAATTTTCTCTTTTTACAAGAGTAACAATAAAAATAAAATTACTGATAACATTGTGGCTAATAAATTCTGTAAGAAAAAGAAATCTATAATTAAAACTCATTTTCTACTTAAAATAACACTCTTGAAGTCTTTAATCTATGTTTATGAAGAAATGTGTGTCTTCCAGAATTACAATACTCCGATAAAACATTTTTCATCTCAAAAAAATCAACATTATACCTCATTGCCATATAGTCAAATCAGCTCACAACATCACTCTACAGTAAGAAAATAACGTTGTTGTGTTTCGCAGGGAAAGAAGTTTAAGTTGTTTGTTCAAGATCACACAGTCTGCAGCAGTAACCAGACTTCTTGGGTCCTACTGTAATACTTCACTTTTTTTTAACTTTCTTTTTCCCTTGCTCTAACACTTTGAATACCCATGGCACAAAAAACAATTAGAAAAAAGAAATGTACTGCCATATAATCCTGCAGCTGATGCAGTAGTGGCAAAACAATTAGTAGTTAATTCCTGAGGATTTGCCCTCCTTAACAACTGCAGGGGGCAGATGAATTGATATTTTAATTCCATTTATATTAAGATTATACATAAATCTGCCTCTAAAAATTTATAAATAATTAAATGCTGGTTTATGTTTTCTCTTCTACCATTCTATTGTGTATAAAGGGCTCTTACAAGTACTCATTGCTTGCATATTGTAACTGTTTAGTAAGATTTTATCTGTGTACAATTTGATTCTGTATGCTACTTCAGCAGTTAGCAGCCTAAAGACTCATAAAGTGCCTGACCATATGTTCGTTCTCTCGCTATTCAACTTTTAGAATAAAATTCAAAGCATGCATTTTAAAAATATTTTTAGACTCCTAAACAAATGTTGTTGCTATGCTAGGAATAGTCCACAAAAACATTGAAACTTTTTTTTTAACCTGTCTAACTTTTTCATTGCAATAGGGAAACCACAGTAAAGCAGCAGAAGGGAAGAAAAAAGGAGAGGCCTATTTTCCTTAACTTATGCACCACTTATTTTCCCAATTTTCACACCATTATGAACTATGATTATTTCATATTTCATAAACCAAATAATGCCAAACTCAATCAAGACTGAAAAAGGAATCAACAAATAAGATCTAAAAGCAGTAAGAAGTTCAATAATGATTCAAGAGTTCTTATTCTGGTTTTGTATGGATCCCTTACCTGGCACCACTTACAAAATATTCTGCTGACAAGTATTTCATAAATCTAATGTCCAAATCACTTAATGCTATTGAAGATAATGTGTATTTTTTCTGTATATTACCAAAGAATTTGTTCAGGACACATTCTAGTTTACATCAACTGTATTGTCTAGAGATTTCATTTATTTTCTATATATTTTTTCTCCAAAAAACATGTAAAGTAACCAATGCTGATCGGAAGAGCTTTCCTATAACACAGTAATGCTAAAGCAAGTGTTTAACCATGACTCAGATAGAAATGATTCCACCTAAGCCTTAAAGGTTTTGTTCATTAACTAGAAATTTTATTTTTGTTCCTTGATTTCTTTTTGTTATCATTGTTCTAGATACAGCCAGATGTTAAAGCAAATTATGGTCAGTGGAAAGCTGATGATGATACCTTCATGCTTGCAGAGTAAAATATATCCACTAAAAAATAAAGTTAGAATAAAAAATTCTCATGGCTTACTTAAAGCCAAACGAGAAAATCTAAGAATAAGACGTGAATAGTGTAGTCATTATAAAGTGTTACAGAAGAAATGCAAAAGCTTTCTGCAGCCACAGAGACTCTGTTACCAGATCGTATCACTATAGCTGCATCCAATGCTCTTCTTTCCACAATGTGATCCTGCTGGCGTCCAATTCTGCACGCCAGCAGGATCGCATTGTGGAAAGAAGAGCAGCAATGGCAAGGGACCTGCAGCAATGCACAGGAATCAAGGCCACACCTTGAGTATTGTGTNAACAGTAAGATAATAAGGGTCAGCATATTAAAACAGAGGCAGATGCTACTTCTGCAATGCTTGTGCTTTGCTGCTACACTGGTTGATTATGATCAGACTCTGCCCTAATCCAACTGTGTGTTGCCAGTCCAGAAAGTACCAAGTATGTTTCAGCTCCCGATCTGTTGCAGAATACATCAAATACAGTCCGTATATCTTTAGTTATGTGAAGAGTTCTATTCCATGGGCTCAGGGTCAAAGTTCACAGAAGACCTTGAGAAGTTTTAGGGTAAGCCATATTTACCATTCAGTGTAAATGCCTCTGNACGAGAGGGAAAGGCTGCAAGCTGCAGTGAGGTAGGTTTAAAATGGACATTAGGGAAAAAAATTCTTCACAACAAGAGTGGTCAGTCACTAGAATCGGCTGCCCAGGGAGGTGGTGGGGTCACCATCCCTGACTGTGTTTAAGAGTTGATTAGATGTGGTGTTGAGGGACATGGTGTAGGGGAGAACTTGTAGAGTAGGGCTGATGGTTGGACTTAATGATCCCAAGGGTCTCTTCCAACCAAAATGATTCTATGATTCTATGATTTTGTTGTAAGCAGCTGTGCTTGCACATAGAGTCATTCACCACTCTCCTGCCAATTCCCCACTTTTCCCTTCTGTTTTTCACCCTACCAAAATATTCCCATCTCCCTCTTTTCTAGAAACTGCTTGAAACTTATTCTTTGCTTTCAAAGCAGCTTGCTCTAACCTGTTAAAGCAATACTAACAGCTCCACGCAGTCTGAAGATTATTTCCTACCAAGAGCTAGATGACCAGAGGAGTGACTCTTACCACAGAAAACTGAAATATGTTCAAGAAATATGCTCGTTTAGATCTGTGCAATCAAGAACACAGTTATAAGTCTTCTTCAGAGAATCTGATGCTATCAGGGATGTGCTATCATGGTGTGCAAAGCCCAAACTGCCTGTCTGGAGACGGTCAGTCTGTACACACAACCTGTGCACATTTTTTGAAGAAAGTGCTTGATACTGTTTGACTCCTGAAACACCCTATGCCCTCAAATTCTTTCCTTCTTTGAAAAAAGCTCATAACATATAAAAACAAGAATGATTTTGAGGAGATATTATAGGATGTCAGCATCATCAGTTGGACTCACCGCATTCTAACCAGGAACAATCTTTTTTGAAGGAATATGGTTTGGTGAAAATATACTCTTTATTTATACTTTTTGTTCTGAAGATTTTGCCCATAGCTTTTTATTTTATCACACTGTATTTGTCACTACTATCACTACTACTCATTTGAGTAACTTCAGTAGAAGGTATATTAAATGAAGGAAGAAAATATTTACCTAAATTTTCACAGGTAAAATGATCAGTAAAAAAACTGTGTCATAAGATTCTTTATCCTCCTTGACCATTCTCTGTAGTGGAAACTTAGTTTTGATTGGATGACTAAGGAGGGGGAAAAAAGCCTAAAACCACTCATCTCTGATTACTTAGTGCTGATCTTGATGTTTGTAGACATCTGAAGCTAGATGGCAATTCTGGAAAATAGTTATGTTTTTCATAATATATTATATTTTTTATATTTATATTTACACAAATATGTGTGCTCTTACATATGCAGTTAGATTATTCTTTTAAGTGGGGTCAGTTTTGAAGGTCTCGTTCTTTTGTTTCTGACCCTGCTTCTCCATCACATGGGTTATTGTTTGTTGTTGGTTTTTTGTGGTCAGTTTCTTTGTGGCTTGCTTGTTGGATGTTTTAATTGATTTTTTTTTTTTTAAATTATTGATGAATCCTGAATTCTGGTTTGACATATCTGTCCACCTCAATCTGTAGGTGGGCAGATTGAGATGAAGACAGAGACTGTACCAGGAATTCAACAGTCTTTGTTTTACATAACTAATTCAACAATAAAAAGCAGGAGCAATTTTTCCTCTGCACCAGTTCTAAGTTTAATATGTCCAAAATGTCCAGTAGAGTCCAAAATGAAAAGCAGAGGCACAATAGAGGAAATGTTGATTTAAAGTTATTGACGTGTTACGCAAAAATAAAATAAGATTGTACAAGTTTCCATCCTAATGTTTTCATTAAAATAATTTTAAATATCTCTCTTTTTCCTTTGCTTTGGCAAGGACTTACTTTCAAAATATTAAGTGATTTGAAATGCATCCAATTGTTCAGTCTAAATTATCCAGAGATAAGGGAAATGACAAATCCATTGATAATGATATGGCCAGAGTTACATGAAGATTCAGGATTTTGAGATGATCCAGTAAACCTGAAAAGCATGTGACGGGGTACCACCGGGAAAAAAATCTTGAAGCCACAGTTCTGTGGGGTTATGCTTGATCCACTGTGTTCTGGACAAACCCCTCAGCATCCTGCATAAACCTTCTCCACAAGTCTCTTTAGTTTATTGCCATCAATCCACCACTGTATAGTACAAAGAAATGAGGATTTACAAATCTCTGGAGACTGCAGGGGTTGAGGTGCAACAACAACATACTCACTCTTTTACAGCTTGAGCTAGGCACAGTACCTGGAAAAGGAAAATGGGAGGACACCATAAACAGCTGTTATTTCTTACTTTTTCTCTTTCTCTTTCTCTTTCTCTTTCTCTTTCTCTTTCTCTTTCTCTTTCTCTTTCTCTTTCTCTTTCTCTTTTTCTCTTTCTCTCTTTCTCTTTCTCCTTTTCTCTTTCTCTTTTTCTTTTTCCTTTTCTCTTTCTCCTTCTTTTTCTTTTTCTTTTTCTTTTTCTTTTTCTTTTTCTTTTTCTTTTTCTTTTTCTTTTTCTTTTTATTTTTCTTTTTCTTTTTCTTTTTCTTTTTCTTTTTATTTTTATTTTTATTTTTATTTTTATTTTTATTTTTCTTCTTCTTCTTCTTCTTCTTCTTCTTTTTCTTTTTCTTCTTCTTCTTCTTCTACTTCTTCTTCTTCTTCTTCTTCTTCTTCTTCTTCTTCTTCTTCTTCTTCTTTTTCCTCCCAGAAAAATTGGGAAAAAACTCAGAACAAATTCTTCTTCACACCTACACAAAATCAAAAACCTACCAGGACAGAAAGCTGTCTGCTGCCTGATGTACATTAGATCCAGGTCAGCTGCATCATGCATCACTTAAAATGGGGAAATGAATTAATACAGAATGATCTAGCACCAGGAAGTACATTAGAAACTTTCCTTTCTCCATCTCCATGAAATCCTATATATTTTTAATGGCAAAATGATATCCCTCTAAATTTACATTTCTGAGCCTAACAGGATAAATTCTGTTCAACCTCACTGAATAAGTTAAAATAGTGGGATTTTTTTCTCATATGTGGTGACAGTTTTGAACTGTATAAATAAAATATTCAATTCATATTGACACAAATGACAGATATACAGATACCCTGACAAAGGGTACAGATCAAAATGCAAGAAATTCCTGCTAAACACAAGAAGAAGTTTTTCTATTGTGAGGATGGTTGAACTTTTAAACAGGTTGCCTGGGTAGGTTGTTAAGTCTCCATCCTTCGAGATAATGCAAGACACAACCGGATACAGCTCTGAGCAACTTGCTCTTGCTGAGCCTCCTTGAGTAGGCTGTTGGACTGGTGATCTTCAGAGATTCCTTCCAGACCCAGTTATTCCGTGATTCTGTGATCTATGAATGACTTTTTATCGGTTCTAATTTTCTTGAGGAGGAAGTCTGGCATAATTAGTGGTAAGTTTCAGTTTCTGTTTTCCTGTCTCTGCCTCTGATTTGTTTCTAGTAGCACAACATAATCATTGTGAAGTGCTTAGCATGAAACAATTGGTAACAACTGTGCTTATGATATTTCTATCATTAGCTGTTCTACAAGTCTGTAGAAGGAACAGTATTCCATACAATATACAGGAGTTAGAATCAGACATAGAACCATAAACTGGAAGCAAAGCCACACTCCAGCACTAGAGTCCTTCATGGGAGTAACAGCACTAGAGAAGAGAGTTTTCTACCACTTTAACTCCAGTCACAAAAATCTATTTGTTCTGGTAAAGACTAGTTAGTCCTTTAAGACCAACCTTCTGATGTGAGGCTGGAGGACTCAACAGTTTCTTGCCCAAACTGAGAGAATAACACTAAATACTTGTGTCCTCTTTTTTACTTATTCTGCAGTAATAGCACTGGAGTATCTTGTAGGTCATAGGCTATCCAAGATATTGTTTGCATGAGAGATCACCAATCTAACTGTTATTTGGCAATATTATCATGGACAGGACTGTAGATACCAAGACCAAGCTAATTTTTACCAGCCTTTTCTGTCTCCCCACATTCAACAGTCCTCTCCTATAGCGATAATGATTGGGTGTCGTGGTTTTGACCAATCAGACAGATGNTGGAATACCCGAGTTGGTCAGTTTTGGGTCACCTGTCCTGGCCATTCCTGCCTATAAGTGTGACTCCTCAATGCTTTTCCGCTTCTGACCCTTCAATGGGGCAAATGACAAAATTACCTGACCTTGGTTGTTATAGCAATAAGTATAAACAAGGGCCTCTCTGCATACCATCCCTTGGTATAATCAGGTCTTATCACTATGAGACGGAACAGCTTCTGAACAATGTGCTGTTAATTTCAGACTTTAGTTAGTTAGAAGAGGCTCAGCTAAAAAAGTAAAACTACTGAACTTGGTTTGTTTTACCTTAAACCAGGACGTTGCGTTTAGTAATAATGCACATTTTACCTTCATTGAGGGCATTTGATATATGAATCCATGATCACCAAAAAACACCTGAATATCTACTGTGTTGAATAATCAGTATGAAATATAGATGAGATGCTTGAAATTTCCTACTGTACTCTCAAACCACTTATCCTTCATATGTAGCTGCTGGCTGACAGACGCTACTATCATCAATCACAGGATGGCAGAACGTTCATTGAGACCAACTCCCTGCTCCTTGCAGAACTACCTAAAACTAAACCATATGACTAAGAGCATTGTCCCAATACTCCTTGAACTCTGACAGGCTTGGTGCTGTGACCACTTCCCTGGGGACCCTGTTTCAGTGACTTACCAGCCACCCAGTCAAGGCCCTTTTCCTCATGTCCAATATGAACTTCCCCTGTTGCAGCTTTATTCTAGTTCTTTGTGCCCTGGTGTCACCATAGAGAGATCAGCACCTCCCCTATCTGCTGCACCCATAACGCCATTGTAGACTGCCGTGAGGTGTCTACACCTCACCTAGCCTTGTCTTCTCCAGAAGCATACCTACACCAAATGTAGTCTACATGCAAAATGACAAACATGAAGTCCTTTTGCTTTTTTTTGCTGTCTCTTTCCTAATGGCTATTCTTAAGAGGGTTCATGCCAGATTAAACTATTGGTCTCACCTGTAACTCAACCACATAAAATGTTTTGTATCCTCTTTTTGGAGCAGAAGGCACTATTTTTTCTGTATTCTGTTAAATGGTAAGAAACTTCACTCAAACCAGATAATGATGCAACCCGGTTTCTGTCCTTTTTTTTTTTTTTAGCAGATATGATACAAAAGTGTAGTTTGTCAGCGTTTTTTTTGCCTTTGTTCTTCATTAGTGACTTATGGGATATTCATTATAGTTTCTTAGATACTGTGCCAATTAGCAGGAAGAAGTCTTACAAGTCTATGTCAAAGGCTGACCTCAGTCGAAATTGGACTGCAATTGATTTCAGTCATAACAATTATAAGAGAACAAGGTAGATTTTCTTTAAGAACAGAAATCTCTTAACAAGATTTATAGAGAAAACAACATTTGACCATGTCTGTAAAGAGGTTCAGAGCAGTCCCAGACAGTGCTATAGAAACCAAACCTAGTCAAAATGCCTGTGAAAAATTCATTAATTTGATGTGAATATACTTCTCTTATGTGGTCAGAGTTAAGAAGCAAGAAGGTATGACTGCATTTGCCACTCAACACCCCCCATTCCCCATATAGCTGTCACAGGCTAATAAAAGCCCTGTGAGAAAAGCATAGTGAAAAGTACTCCCACTACTATTTCTTCTCAGAAGTGCACTGCATTTTTCTTTTTATTCCCACATTCATTTTATTCATGTTCACTTCAAACACACTTTTCTGTTACAGTTCTAATGCTCTAGAAAAAAAATACCTAAAGCCAAGTGGGTTAAATATCTTAGTTTATTTTAGATTTTTTTTGCTCCTCAAAGCATACATGTAACTGCAAGTAGCAATGATGTTTATTACATTAACTATGTCTCTGAATAACAGAGACACCAAGGATGCCTTGAGCCTTTGCTTTACAAAGCTTTTGGATCACATGCCGCTATGGAAGGTACGAAAGCAGGCAAGGAGCAACTTCCCTTCTCAGCTTCACAATTCTCTTGTACTTACACAGACAAATTCAAACTAGAGTATTAGTAGAGACTTCAAGGAGACAAAATCTAAATGAGCTCAGGGTAACAGAAAGGTGCGGCTTTGTGGTTATCTTTGACCCTTGGTTTTGTGCATCGGCTCTATCTTTTCCTCCTCTGTGGACGATGTGAGACTTTATATATTTTGTAAAATCTAGGCTTGAATCATTGTTCAAGGGTTGTGTTCCTCCAGTTTCTCCAGACTACTTTATAATCTGGGTCTAGTTTCTTTTACTACTGTCTCAATTTTTGCGTTGTCAGCAAATTTTGATTATGGTTGAAATTCTGCCTGTCAGCAGGATTCAGCTCCTGTATAGCTGTCCAACTAGCCAAATTTACACCTTATGAATAAAAGAGAGCTATCCTTGAAGACTGAATGCACTACTGAAAATGCCTAACATGATGACCACTTCCCACTTAATTTGAGAACTTTCTTGCTTTGGTATACCCTGCTCCAAGAACCTCCTGGAAATGTTCTTTAAAACACCTACTGATCATTGAGAATCTGACTGTCACTACACAAAGAACATAAATCTTAGTATTCCCTTTATTTTGAATAATAAAAATTCTCATGACTCAAGTTTGATGCAGGACTATGTGGTTTTTCTCTCATGGAAGACACTGTGCCAGAGGGAAGTGTAGCAAGACATTAAAAGGATGAAAATCATCCTTCACGGGGATTTGGTTCCTTTAGTCATGAAGGCAGCTGAGCAAATAACCATGGAGATTATTAGCATGTTTCCTCTGGGTTTTGCCATGAGGTTCAGCAGGCCTGTACTGACCAGAAGTAGAAATGCCACAAGGATAATTCACACTGGCAGGGTCTCCTGACCACATTTCATGCAGTTTGCCCTCCCTGCTCTGTGGCAGATACATCTTGTGGAGAGACAGTCCCAGAAGGAAGCTGGAACCCACCCCAAAAAGAGCCAAGAAACAAGGTAATAACTGTGCAACATATGTAACCAGGCACCTAGCTCTAGCTTTCTCTTGACCTCTTTGTTAATCAATGGCAGGCATACAGTAAAGCCTAGATCAAGGTGTTTCTAGGCCATACTAAGATTTGGAAACCAGCTGGCAGCATCTGTTCAAACACAGACCCTCGCCCTGCTTTGGTTTTGCAAAAATCCTTTACTTAATATTTGACTTGTGCCTATTCTAGCTCTATAACTGGAAGTGTGTTACTTCATTTATCTCTCTGTCCTTAGAACAAAGAGGAAACCATGTAGGTAAATGTGACTCTGATTATATTGCCTGAGTGGCACCACCATTCATTTGCAATTTTTATTCAAGATGCAGTAGTACAGTTGAGTCACTTAGAGTCACAGCCTCTAAGTAAATCTGATATTTTCTAATTTCTGTAATAAATTTGTTTGCTGACTTACATATCCCAGTATTGGTTCTGGAGAAGGACAGGTATTTTTTGACTTTTCCTAATCTTTATGAACCTAAATCTTGTGAGAGAACAAGAAGGGAAAACTTCATCACTCTTATCAGATGGTAGACTGTCCATTTGGCATTCTGCCTGGAAACTTGCAAACTCAATTAAATGCACATATGGTCTGTAGCAGGCAGAATCAGTCTTTGCCAACACACATCCCTCTTACAGCATTTCCAAACTGTACCCACGCTATATAGCTTTTTCCACATAGATGATTTTTTCCACTTCTCCAGCAGCATCAGCTCAGCATATTGTCTTCTCTGCCCTGGAAGAATATAGGGAAGAATGCCAAGATGAACATCAGTTTGAACTCCACAGGGGTGATTTTGCTATCAAGGAGCTTTTGTTGAGGAAGACAGGTATGGAGATACCTAGATTTAATGAGCAGTGCTGGTAGAATTAATAAATCTT
>VZTM01042370.1:0-17937 GCA_013400555.1 Jacana jacana
GCTGTAGCATTAATTCTGCCATTTTACTAAGAGCCACCTCTGTTTTTCTTCACAACTGCATAACTTCCACAAATGATAGTCTTTCCGGGAACACTACAGTATCATCTTTCCCTTCCTCAGTCATTTTCCAGCCGTGGCTTCTAGCTTTTGGTATAATTTTTTTGTTGTTGTTTTTTGCATTGTGCTTAGAATACATGACTTGGCATTTCATAACGCTGTTCACATAAATCAATGTTCTTAATAGTGCTATAGTCCTCAAGGTTATCCAGTTCTTTCTATATTTGTTCTGATCATCCTTTGTCTTAACAGTGCCTGCAGATTTTGTTTCATTAGAAATTTCATTAACACACAAATGCTAAAGGATATTACTGCCAAGAAAGAAGAGCTTTGTTTATAATCATTCTCTGCACTGAGCATATTTTATTCTTTCAGTGCAGTACAATTTCCTGCACATATTTTACATATCTTTACCAACTGTATATCCTTAGGTAGTCAGATCAACTGTTTTACTGAAGTCCAGGTCCGATATATTTTGTATAAAAAAGGACTTATTGTCTTGCCAGATTCTTTGACAGATTTATCATGCTAGATTTTTATCCCATTTCAATACTTGCTAATGTCTCTAATGTCCTTCCATTCTTCCTCTGTTTCTTCCTTCTTTCCCCCCCTATCCTTCTCTCCATCCTGTTCTTGTTGCCAGAATTGGTTGGCTGCTTAACTGCCTGGGTTACTTTTTCCATGTTGTCATTGTGTTTACTGACATCCGTGGCCAATATCAATTTTTTGTCAATCTAGATTTGCATAAATCTAGGTTAATTTGTCAATTCAATTAGAGATAATAGTGGAAAAGTATTGTATGTAAAATATTAGAAAATTAAATGGGGGAGGTAGTATCCTCTATTAAGATACAAGAGACGGCATTTTTCCTGTTTCAGTTTAAGGTAGTATTAGTGAGACTAGATGCTGAAACTGAAAGAGAGGACAATTCACCGTTTGTTCAGAGAGTCAGTTTTGAGAACTGAAATCCTTTTTTTATATAATATAAGTACAGTTAATTATATCTCTGTGTTCATTTTTATGCTTTGCTTATCCTTAAAGGGCAGAAACATGTTGAATGTTTGGTTTTGCTGTGATGCTTCTGAACCTGTTGGCCATCTTTTTCAAGGGGGTCTCATAGTCTCATCTCGTCTACTTCTCTCTTTCTTTTGTTATTTCCCAATATGCTGAATAGCAGGATGATAATACCAGCGGGAAATAAATTTTCCTTTGTTTCTTAGTTTCACAATGTGTAGGCGACAGAGAACTTTCTCCTTTTCAGTTTAATATTGACTTGACTCAGTAAAATACATCTCCTTTCTGCCCCCTACCTCTGTCACTGCAGCACATGTTGCTGAGTTTCTGATGATGCTCTAAAATAATTTTGTTTCTCTGCCGCTTCCTGCCTTTCTGGAGTTGTAACGTGTTGAAAGGAATGTCTCAGCTAATCAACCATAAAACTAGTGGGAATTCAAAGACAAATAGAAGTACAAGGGAATTTGAAGAATACTTCATATTCATATAAGCAAATGAGATTTCACATGGCACATCCTTTAGCATAACTGAAATAGTTGTGATTCTTTTGAATATTTTTAAATGTAATCATCCAATACTCATCTGGTACATTTGTACCTCTGTCCATTTCAATTATGTGATGCCACATAAAGACAAAAATTCACTTTTGTTCCATCTTATCTCATTGTATAATGTGTTTGGCATAGCTATATTTATGTTATACTGAGGTACAATTCAGGAACTGCCTGCTTTGTGACAGTGATTTTTTTTTTCCCCATTTCTTTGTTGTTGTGGAACAAAGAAGAGCACATGGAGGGTGTATATTCTCTGAGACATTTTCCATAGTGCATTAAAGAAGTGGCACTAGAAGAAGTGCAAATGTCCAAAGTCCTAGGAAACAGGGAGCTTGCCACTCAGACGTACTGACCAGGGAAAAGGGCAGAGTCAGAACAGCATGCACAGATGGGGAGGAAGGACTGCTTTGCTGATGAATTATAAATAATTGTTTTCAGAATATTTCATTTATGTAACAGCCTGGGGTGTTTGGATGAGAAATTGTTAGGGTTGGTTTGTTTGGGTTTTTTTTTTTCTGTTTCGTGACAAAAGGGCCACCGAAGCACACTAAGACACTAAGATAAGTAAAAAAAAAAATAAAATAATAATTTCATTCGATAACGGGATCTAGAAAAGCTAGAAGGAACAGAAGAGAAAGAGTATCATTCCTCCCAGTGGCAGTGCAGCCCAGTATCAAACACTTTCTCATCAGATCATCTGAAAGCTCATCCACAAGAGAAACAGAAGTCATCTTTGTGTGCTCAAGGTGACTTTACAAGCACATTTAAGGCACTGAAAAGAAATCAAAGATGCCTTTTCCTGAAGCCTTGAGTGCTCTGCAGATGGCTGCTCTGGCCATTGATCAAAGCTATAATCAGGTCACACGGGACAAATGGTAGAACTCCAGGAGCCGAACAGGCAAGGCTTTTCTGGGTTAGAGGCAAACGTGCTTGATGCTAAGCAAGAGACTCTGCTGATCCCCAGGGAGCGGGAGCTTCAGCAAAGGAGGGTACCCTGAGAATGTGTCGCTTCCAACAATTACACAGTAAGTGGAAAGCTGAATACATGACTCTGGGGCCACTGAAGATTAGAAGCTTAATACTTTCTTTTTTATTTTATTTTATTTTATTTTATTTTATTTTATTTTATTTTATTTTATTTTATTTTATTTTATTTTATTTTATTTTATTTTATTTTATTTTATTTTATTTTATTTTATTTTATTTTAATTTTTTCTTTCCATTTATCAAGTTTAGCAGGTGTCCTGTCCCCTTTGTCCCTTAAACTGTCTGTTTTGCATAGTGGCTCTTGTACAGGGAGAATATTCCTCTGTCAGTAGAAGGTGACCTTATCAAAGCGCCCCTTTTTCCTCCTTGTTGATCATCTATGTGTTTGGTTGTCTTAATTTGGATTCTATGGCAGTGCAGCCTGTACAGTATATTGTGGGGGGAAGAGGGATAGATTTCCAAACAGCAATGAATCCCACCTCTGTACCCACACTCTGTCCATTTTAGCAACATCAGCTTACAGTTTCACATCCTTGGGACAGGATACAGGGTTTTTTTTGTTGTTCTTATTTATTTGTTATTAATTTTGTCTCAAGTATGTTGAGAAGAGAGGTAATTTCAGTGGTATATGATTGCACACTGGCAATGAACAGGAAGTCATTGATTCCTCCTCAGTGTGTAGGTAGGATGATTCAGAAAACACTAAAAAAACCCCAACAGTAGATGATTCTTCTGGCTAGTCTGAAGAGGGAAAGGAAGTCTAGACTTGGTGCATTTCATCAGGGTAGGTTGTATACAAGCGCACCAGTAAGATTTTGATAACACACATGCACACACCCTGTAGGGACTGGAACTTAACTAACATCCAAGCTATATGACCCTGCAGTTAGGTGAGAAGTAAGATATTCCTTATTTTCTTTATACCTCACCACATCTTTGCAGCAGTCTACATCTTGGAAGCTCTCATAATACAAACAAAATGATGTACTGTGTGCTAATGAGCGAAGAATTATACAGAAACTTAATGCTTTTAAGCAACCTGGAAGTCAAACATAAAAGGGAACCCAACATACTAGTATCCCACTTCTCCTCATCAGCACTGGACAATATGGGCAATGTAGATTTCTACAGGAAAATTCTTAGCTGACTTGCTTCTTTTTAAAATCATTCTGCAGTTGAATATGAATGATATAGAATATATATATAAAGAATATAAAGATAGGGAGACAAAAAAAAATGGTTTTAAAAGTTTGAAAGCAATTTGCCTTTTATAGCCAGTCTGAACTAGAGTACATTTGTCCTTATTGCACATGATTCTGCTTTTATTAAGCGATTATTGGAAACAAAAATCCAGTTTTGGCCCAGTTCAAAGGGTCTGTAGTCAGAAGCCACCAGATTCATTTGCTGAATATTTGGGGAAAAAATAATGTCCATGAAGGCATCTCTGATGCTGTAGAAAGATGCCCTTCAAGGAAAAAAAGAAGAATATATTGCTAACAATTACTTTGATAATCTTATATCCAATAAGCTATGTGTAGGTGTGAAAAGCTGATGAGTTGGGACTTTACAGTCGTGTTTTCAGAAGGTATATGAATTTTACAAGGTAAATATTAACTTTTTGTTTTACTAAACTGAGCAGTAGGATTTCTGTTACAAATTCTCATCCTTTAGGCCAATGTATTGCTGTCTAGAATTCTTTTCAGACATGTTGTAACTGGTGATGTTTTCAAAAAAAAGAATTATCTATAAGGGGTCTTGCAAGGGACATCAGTGGTACCGTTACATATCTCAGAGGTTTATGTAGGGTGTGATCTGAGATTATGGTTTATTTTTATTATTTTCCTTGGAGTAGATATTGTTTTATTAAAGGTTGCTGTACTTAAAATTATTTAAAGCCTTGTTTCAGTCAGTAGGCAAGTCAGGCAGAATCTTTAGTGTGCATTGAGTCGATTAGTGATATTCATTACCCTGCCAAGTTTTCCTGTTTCGGTTTAGGCAGTTGCTTTTATTTGAGCACTAGCTTGCCTTACCTATGATTTTTCACTTTCTGCTTGGTGCTTCTAAGTGTTGAACCCAGTCACTATTAACTGTAGAATCACAGTCCAAACTACATATTTCCCAATGGGGCAGTAAAAATAGGCTCAATGCTGTCATGCATCATCTTCCTGCCCGCTAGAGGACACGTTACATCAGAGCCTGTTCCTGGTAATAAGTAGCCATTGCTTTGAAGTGGCAATACCAGCAATTTTCTGATCACTGGGTTAAGGTGGCAGTAATTCTTGAGTTTGGCCTAATGACACATTAATTCGTCATAATTTTTTCCATTATTGTGACAACTGTAGGTTACGTTACAGCTTTTATGAACTCTTTTGAGGTTTATTCCTATTGGGTTCATAATAGCTAACAAAGCTGACTGTGCAGTAGAATATGAGAATAATCCTTTCTCTAACCCATTCTTTTTTTTTTTCACCAACAAAACCAATATTGACATACAGTATTTTGCTTCCCTGTAACATGTGACTTAGTTGGATTGCAGAGGTAAGTGCCAAACAAAGGTTTATTCTGGACTAAGTGAAATGACCTAAATAACAACCTCTGTCAAAAAAAGCCATGTATGTGGCACTTGCATATAGTAATGTGTAATTACTATATTGGTTTTTGTGGAAGTGAAGTGTTTCAGTGTTCATATGTAGTGCTAAGTCCACTTCCAGTTTTCGAGCTTTCTTTCCTTTGGATGTGTCCAATTTATGATGATCCGAGAACATTGGTCAGACTTTGTGAGGAACAAACTTCAAATATATTTAGTCTATGCTTTTTAAATAAAAATCAGACAGTCTACATTTTTTTGATGGGAGGTTTATTCAACTAAATCCATGTCTCATTACAAAACTAAACCACTTTGTGTCAAATCCAGAGTTACTACAATTTATCTGACTTCCTATTCATACCAGGAAACTTCAAATGTGGAAAGTTTTTAAATGAATAAATAATCCATGATGGTTTCTTTCCCCATTCCAATGCAAGTTGTCCTTTTACTTCATTTGGAGAAAGGTACCTTCACTTTGCAATTCCTACACTATAGATTTCAGAGGAGAAAAAGTTAGAATTGGTTTTCCTTTGAGGAGAGAAAACCATCCTTTCTTCTCCCAAGGAAAACAGAATTACTAAGTGAAATTACTCTGAATAAATGAATATATTGTAAAAGTAGAGCAGTAACTTGACAAAGGCACCTTTGTGTCAATGAATTAAGGTACATAGTTTTCCTTCCATCTATGATCTCCTGGCGTGGTGCAGTCTGATCCGTATCTCTTGATCCAGTTACACAGATACTATTCCCACCACAGAGAGTGTCTCTGTATACTTTGTCATTCTCAATCTCTTGTTAAGATTCACAAACTTTCAAAATAAGGGTTCTTTTCCTCTGGGTAATGATCTAAGAATTTTCATGATGATTTTTGGCTCAGTAACATGTTTCTTGTTATACCCCTGTAAGAGGCAATTCTTCTGTTCAGTAACTGCACAAGTTTTAAGTTGTCTTTATTTTGAATGGAGCAGAGATACGAACAGTCAGCTTTACAGGCATATATTGGAAATGCATTCATTTTGGCTACAGCTTTGGAACTTGTGGTATGGTATAACTTGTAGTCTCCAGCTGCAGACCAATCCGCTGCTTACATTTGCGATCACAAAAGCTTGTCTCATCTTGTGATTGATGTGTTACTGTAAAATCTGAGAACTTACCTCAGCCCAGGCAATTATTTTATATAACAACAGGATAACAGAACAGAAAAAACAGTGAATTGGTGGAAGTCAGTGTTCAGCCACGTGTCCTAAGAGTATACCTCTCCTCTTTGACGTTATGTGTACAGGTGCTGTGTGCTACAGAGGATTCTGCAATATTGGAGGTAACCTGTAGCAGTAGTGGTCTGAAGTTATCATGAATGGAATGAAGTACTGTACTGAATACAAATACTTTATTGATGTGTGAAAGACGATTAGCCAAGTATTGAATGTTTTTTTCATCATCTCATACAACAATTTCCTGGTAAAATCACTAGTTTTATCCTGTTTTCTGAAATAGTTATTTGACATTCAACATATATTAGAAGTGAGCGTGTGTTCGGCAGCAGACACAGCTTTGTCCAAGGCAAAGCCCTGTTGTGGGCTGTTACAAGAACAAGTTTCATAAAAGCAGAGCAGGCGCTTGCACCTTAGTATGCGGGACCTCACCTGTGCACATCAGGAGCTCTTCGGGAAAGTGGGAATTTCTTTCCCCTGACCACAGCCTGGAAAGGTCAAGTCTCTTCAACAGCTTATTTCTGGAAGACTGTATTGGACCAAAATTTTACACAGAGAACCTGAGTGACACTGAAATATTGGTAAGTTTAGTTTTTACTTGTGAATTTACCTTTTATTCCTTTGGGGGTTTTGTTTGTGGACCTTTGTGACCTATTAGCTGACACATGTTCTATCAATCTTTTGGGGAAATTCTGGAAAGGGGCAAAGAACACAGCAGTAAAGTCCTATTTTTCTTTTCACCTATGGTCCCTCTCTACCTTCTTTTCTTTGCAGAGCCAAAATGAGTAACATAAACAGTAAGACTGGTGACCCCTGTTCTCTCAGAATTACTGTCCTGGGGATAGTATCCATACCAAGCAACTTCTCATTCTTCACATACAGCTGACATGAACGTGCAGGGAAGCAGATAGTGTCCAAGTGCTGCAAGTGCGCTGCATTTGTACTGTAAGTTGCTTACGTTGCTGTAGCTTGCTTGATGTTGGTGATGCTGTATACATGTGCTAACTAGAGAATTGATTTTCTTTCAGGTTTCAAGAACAACTTTATGCAAGTCCAGAAAGATCTACAGTCTTATTAGGTAAATTCATGATACTTTTCTCCTGCAAAACCTATCTAAGTTCCTATCAGACTTTGGTCTCTTGCTGACGAAGAACAACTAGCTTTTGCTTATCTCTATTTTTATTCATTTACAGGAAGATGGGATTAAAGAAGTAGGCTTTACATTTTGGTATAAGGCCAGAAAAACCTACCTCACTGTGTCCAAAATTTGCATTTTACCCTTCAGTAGGCTATGTAAAACATAGCCTTCTCTGCTTTTTTCTACGGCTCTTCATGTGCTGCTGACAATATTGTGGAATTGATTGTATGGGTTTGGGAAACTTACTTTTATTATAAAATTTCAAGGTCATTGCTAAATATGCTAGCTTTCTTAAATAAAACAGTGTTTTTAGCTATTGTATCTGTGTGTTTCATTATGAGTATAAAGTAATTCTGAAGGCAGTAAAACATGGGGAAACTTGAAGTGTGCTGTAAGAAGATGACTGCTGCAGAACTGGAAACCCTGCCAGCTAATTGTTCTGATTTCAATGTGCAAAAATCATAAAAAAAGATATATAAAATATCCATACATGTAAAAATACTATATATTTTTAAAAATATTTATTTTAGATGGCAGATCTTAAAAGTGAAGTAAACATAAGCAACATTTGTACTGTGCACATTCTTGTCAATCTGTGCTACTGAGTGATGCATGTACAGACTCCTCGTCACTTTTTTTTTTTTTTTTTTTTGGAAGATACATGGTTTTCTTTGTAAGTGAAGAGTGGGCTCCTATTTGCATATATACTCATATGTACTAGCTCTTAGTTGACCCTGAACCTGTACTTGTGGACACTTTGTTCTGTGTCTGGATGCCAAATTGCTTTTGATTTTAAGGATATTTGGTAAATTAGGTCATCATGCCTATTACAAGTGGTATGGGTGTAATTTTACCAAACATCAAATTGTGAATACATTGCTGTAATTATTATTTAAGGGTGATTTTCATACTTTTAATGGCCATATATGAACAGGCATCTTGACATGTTCTCATACTTTCAGGTGTATCTTAAAATGACTTGCTTTTACAAAGAGCTCTCTAGGATGACTGAAACTTGAGCTTTGGCCTTCTGGGAATGCTGAATCGGAGTTCAAAGCTGGAGCCAGGGTGCTTCATATACACCTCTGTTACAGCCATTTCTGAGCAAGGCTATCTTCTGACTGCCTTGTAATAAGTAAAACAACCTCTGCTGCCGTTCCATTTTTCACTTGTTATGGTTTTCAAGTGTTCAATAAGCAATCTTTCATATTTTTAATCTGCCGTTTCTGTCATAGTTCTGATTAATATTGCCTTGAGGTAGAGTACTGCAAATGTAAATAGCAGTCTCACACGAATCCTGTTCAAGAATCTCTCACAGTAGTGCAAACTCAAATTAAGGGTTTGTAATTTTAAATATTTTCCATGTTATCTTTTTTACTTTTAAAAGGCCACTAGTAAGACTTGTCAACAATTAACTATGGAGATAGAAGGCAACGAAAGAATCGAACTCTTAATGTTTGATGATTGTTTGAATTGTTTCTATATACTATATTAGTCAAACAGGTTTTATGACACTTGGTCCCTTGCTGAGACAAGGCCCCCACTCAGCCTTTGGAAAACAGTCTCCTTGTAACAGACAATACTTACAAATCCTAGGAGTCCCAATTTTATTTAGACTATTTGGAACATCTCCACTCTAGGCTGGTGTGTCTGAAGGCCAGGAGTGTGGTCAAGGTTGGTTGGCTGAGCTTTTATAGTGGGAAGAAAACAGGTGACTTCAAAGTTTTAAAAACTAAGCTTTTTCTTTAGGATTCTACCTTTTTAGGAGACATTAGAGAGTTGCGTGGAAAGCTTCATGTTTATGGCATTCAGCAGTAAAGAAAAAAAAAGTTTCATCAATCAAAAGAGGACAGACAGAAAGATATTTTCGTAAATACAAAGTACTTTGTGGTAGCCTGACATATTAAACAAATGATATAGCAACCATTTATTTCAGTGAGAGCAAGATTAGAGAGCTACTGAAATTCTTTGAAAGGTCCTACCAATACATAAAAAGTATTCCCTGAAGCAATTTAAAAAGAAATACTCCAACACTGGTTCCGGTTTAAACTCTGCTTTTTGTTACAGGGAGAGATCTTGCTAAATAAATTCTGTAAATAACAATAAAAGATATTCAGCTTCATATAAACAATATTTTAACAAGTTAAAGAAAAAGATGTGACTGTACCTATGTTACTGTAGGAATAAAAAACCTGTAGGTGCTCTTTAAGTTAATCTCTTGAATCGTTGTCATAGTACTATCCTTTAGAGGAAACATTACCTGTGTAATGAGTTCTGAACTGTGTCGTACTTCCACCAGCACAGGTGGAGTAGTTGCTGAAGTTGTGCCATTCCCTACAGAAGCACATATAGGAGCCGTTGTGTTAATTTTGTCTTCTTTACAGCTGGCACTCAGTAAAGCCAAGTTTGAGTCACAGATCTGAAGGTGAAATACTGTCGGTGGGGGGCATTTCTGGTTCTGAGAACTACTGGTTTCCAAGGCGGAGTAGCCTTAGAAATTAGTAGACAAGGTGTCTATCAGACAGAGACTTTGAAACAAAACTCATTTGGCATTTTATCTTGGAAGTAAAGGAAATCAGCTGGAATAGCTCTCTTGGTCAGTATGCTTAATGAAGAGCAAGTCAGCTCAGTATTAAATGTCTACAGAGATACTCTGTCTCGAGACAAACCAGAGAAGAGCTGGGCATGCAATGTTTTTTCATGGACTCTGGCATGGTAAAAACAATTATTTAATCTGAATATCCTCACTTTGATTTGAGAGTGTATTTATGAGATCAAGAAAATGGACTACACTGGTTGTGTAGGAGTCTCAAGGATCTCATTTGGGGTTAGATGGCTATATTTCCCTCAAGTAATATGAGTGTAGTAGTTTTCTCAAGTCAGGTTACAAATGTAAGGCAGAGTTACTGTGGTTTATTATGTCCAGCGTGGAGGGACCTTAATCTTGTATTTAGATAAGATTTGATAACTGCAGTAGTAAATGTCGCTCTTGACAAGAAGAGACATGCTGGAATTTACCATAGTGTTTCTTGTTTCTGAGACATAGTGCTAGTTTCAGTAGTCCACGTGGCAACCTGACTTCTTTAAGGGAAAATGCCTGCTGTCCAGCTGTCTGAGCTGTTAGTGGTCAGATGGAATCAGTTGTAGTCTGACTTTTGCTCACACTTCAGGGCATAAACTCACAGGTTTACAGATAGAATGAGTATATAAATGATGCTGAAAAGTAGGCAGTTAGATCCAGTAAAAAGTTACTTAGCTAATAAAAAAAAAAAAAAGCATTCCCTTGTACAGCTGTACCTGTGAAATACAATTCACAAAAACCAGTGCTATATCCTAAGCAGTTTTTCTGTCTCTGCATTATAAAGAACACTGCACTATTTTTCTGGCTGTGAAATCTGCTTTTGGGAGAACTTTCTTGTAAGTGCTGGTGCACTTGTCTTTCCTGTTTGAGTATAAACCAGCACCTCCCACTGAGTCAAGCTCCTCTGATGACTTCTGTAAGTCTGTTTCTTCTTAGCATCACATTGAATTAAAACTGTAGTATTAATGTGGCTGTTCTGGAGGTGAGAAAAATCTCAAGTTATGTGGAAACAATGTAATTCTGCAGTATCGCTTACTGGGAAAAAGCTGTGGTTCTGAATGCAGCATGTTTTCCTTGAATGTGGTGATTTAGACAACCTTAAAGCAGCAGCTTGTTTTGTGTGTTTTTGTTTTTGAGTTTGTTTTATTATTTAATCCTTTTTCCCTTCAGGGATTTGGATGATTGTGGAAAGTATTTTAGCCAGAAGGTAGAACAAAGCTCACTAGGGAGACTCCAGCTGGGACTGAAAACAGTGTTGGTTCCACATGTTCATGGGTTCACACATGAGGCTACGTGGCCAGCCAAAAGTGAACTCAGTCTGCCAAAAAGGTGAAAATACCTTATTTTTCTGTATTATTATTAAGGACTATGGGTCCTTATTATTATTATTATTCTGTTATGACAAATATATGTCCAAATTTACTAACTTGACTATGAACATTGGCTATTCCATGTTTGTGTGACCTTTGAAGGAGTAAGCTCAGCTATCAGCTAGAGCACTACCATCCCTAGTGAGATATTCAGAATGCATTACAGGCTGCTTCCAAAGGAAGGATAAATGTAAGCCTTAATTATGAGGGTGATGAGTAGGCAAGACTTTTAGTTAGATCTTTCCTTATCTAAATTGTTTTTCCAATCATGACAAAAATATCAAAGTATGCATTAAAAATATCTGAGTAAAATATCAGAATCAGTTGCACAGAGGAAGATAATTAGTAGATAGCATGCATCTGTTCTTACAGACTCAAAGAAGGACAGATGAGCTGATGTGGAGCTCTGTGTTCTTGAACCTGGACTATTTTCAGCCCCTTGGTTATCTTGGTATCTGTCCACTGCATTGCAGCTCTCAGCAAAAAGAAGTCTAACAGTAATTTAATGCTGTTCTCCACTGTACATCCTATAGTGTATGTGGAACTTTAAACCTCTGATATTGCTTGTGATGGGAATGGGTGATGCCAGTGTAGTTTCCTGGCCAATGTGGTTAAAGGAACTCATGGCAAAAGGAGATGCAGAGTCCTTATTTCTCATTAAAATCTGACCAAATAAATGTTGACTAAAAGCTTTTGCATTAAATCTTTCTTGACATATATTTCTAAATTGATCAATTTAGCCACATTTGACCATACAGTATTGTAATTAAGAAACACACAAAAAAAATAGTAATACTGATTTGTAAACCTAATTTGTCTGTTTTTTAGAGTAAATGTAACAATTTACTTGAAAACGGTTGAATCTCATTTAAGTTCTTTTTATTTGTAACTTTGGTTTTGATGAGGAAGTTACCAGGTGTTGTTTACTGGGTGTCTGCAGCTCAGTTACATACTGTTGCATTGTAAGTTGTTCCAAGGAGTGCAAAGAGACCTTGGATGTGAATGATCAGATAGGTATCTCAGAAATTTCTGGTTTGTGAGGAGAGATATGCTGGCTTATGAAAGCATGATTGTGCTTCCATAAATCTTGCTAATGGTTGAATATTTCATCCACAGGACAGGGTTATTGTTCATTCCTCATCCATTTTTTACCTATCTGTATGCTCTGTATGACTTCTCTGAAAATTGATGATAGTAAAGAATTGGGGGGGGAGTTCCATACCTCAGAAGGTATTTTAAGAAAGTGAAGGTGGTTTGTTGGAGTTGGTGCCTTACACAGTATCCCCTTTTCTGAACATAAAGAAAAGATAGCATCTTTCTCATGTCTAGCCCAGCCAATTCAAACGTTATGTATGCTTGATGTTGATGATTTGAGTTTTCAGGTGATTAGTATAAAATATAAGAAGGTAACATGTATAAAAAATATTTTAAAATTTGGGCTTTTTTTTTCCAACCTGAATTAAAAAGACAAGTTTTCTGCTTCCCCTTTGGGACATATATGGGGAAGAGGATCATGAGGCGAGTTGTGTGAACAAATGGAGAGCTCTGTGTCAGCAGGACTCTGTTGTAATTTGTTTGTAACAAAGAGGAACTTCCCTGCATCCCGTTTGGGTTCTTATTGAATATTTAATGTTTCGTTGCTGTGCTCTATACACATAGAGAATGCTGATCTTACTGCAGATTAGGAGTTACCCTGCATGGGTTTTCCCTCCAGTGTGGCTGTTGTTTTTTTATTCCTGGTCCCAAGTTTACTTTTTAAATTCAGTTTTCATTCTCATTCTTTTCACATGGTCAGATTTAATTCTTTCATCTCCTTTATTAAAGCACTTCCAAAGTAACAGCCTTAGAACTGCAGGTTTTCTGAGAGTATTTGTTCTTGCATTTTAATTTTCAATCTACAAATGAGAGGGAACAGCTAATTTGACCACTGGTTTTGGTTTTGTTTGGTCAGGATGGCAGCCTAGCACCAGCTTAGCAGTTGTTATTCATCTGTTGTCAACCAAGGTGACTAATCACACGTTCCCATGTTATTTCTAGACATGATTCTGTAAATGAGTTGTGATCTGTGTCATAACTCCAGACTCGGTAAATGTCCTGTGAAGTATGGCCATATATTTGACCAAACTGTTTCTTTCTGAAACTTTTTCTTGAGTGTGGTTGCCCAAGGTTTTGAGCCAAGATTCAACAGTGGTACTGTTGGGTTTCAAACAATTACAGTTTGTCAGCATTCTTGGCTTTGGGTGTTCATGAAATTGGCTCTGTTCTGGGCTGCTGTTTAGGATCTCCTGTATTTCTGTGAACCCTGTTTTGCTTCTGATACTTTGCTTTGCTTGGAAGCCAGTTTTTTTTTTTTTCCTTTTGTGTTCTTATAGTTTCTTCTGGTATTATTTGCTTAATAGGCATCATTGCTTTGGGAATCGGGATTTAGTTATAGCTGGTCCCAGTATCCCAAAGGAGTCCTTCTTGTGATGAAGAAATGGTGATGTTGTAGTTCTGCTTTGCAGCAAGTATTTCCCGGATTTTTCAGACGAATGTTAGATAGGACAAGGGGTAATGGCTTTAAATTGGAAGAGGGGAAATGTAGATTAGATACCAGGAAGAAATTCTTTCCTGTGAGGGTGGTGAGACTCTGGCCCAGGTTCCCCAGAGAAGCTGCGGCTGCCCCATCCCTGGAGGTGTTCAAGGCCAGGCAGGATGGGGCTTAGAGCCACCTGCTGTAGTGCAAGGTGTCCCTGCCCATGGCAGGGCAGTTGGAACTTGATGATCTTTAAGGTCCCTTCCAACTCTAACCATTCTATGTAGGAATAAAACAGAAATGTAGTTTGGATTCTTCATGCCCTGTGGTTTCTCATTATCCATTGTTTCAAATTTGGCAGTCATCTTTCTTAACCTGAGATTTCTCAAGAAAAATCTGCAACTTCCAGCAAGAAGGCAGAATAATACTTTTTTTTTCAGATGTGGATATGCCAGGGTTCTCTCCTGCAAGTGCATTTGTGTAATGGCCAGAAAGTGGAAGGAGCCTGTGAATTTTCTGGTTTTGTCATTTTATTCCTCTCTGCTCCCTGTTACACTTTGTCCAGCTCCTTAGTCATATGGACTTTTCTTCCCTGTGATTAATCTTAGTAATTTCTGTTATGATAGGGAAAGGCAGTGATGGTGTCAATGAGTTTTGTATCATCAGCACATCCTGTCTAAACAGATTGTGATAAAAGTAAGAAAATGTGGAAGCAGTGTCACATGTGAATAAAATACAGTATTATTCAGTTCTGTACTTTTTAACCAATATGCAGTATCAGTGCAAAATGTTTTTCTTGCTAAAAGTCATAGATCAAAGAGCAGCACTTACTGTTTTGTAACATATGCTTGTGCTTGGCAAGAGTAGTGGCAGAAAACATGTCAAACGATGGTGCTTAGAGTATTAAAGTTTTAACAAAATGTCAGAGAAAACTGGAAACTGGTTAATCCAGAGAAATCTGTCATAAAGATTGCATTGTAAGGTGGTTTCAGCATGAATTCTAGTGACATATGGGAGCTTAAAATATAATCTAATGATATATCTCTATTGGTGAGATGTTTACGTAACATGATTGCAACAGAGATGTCTTTTCTTGTTAATTTGTTAGGGTGATGGGAGTTGTAGTCTTTGTAGAGCAGTGCAAAGAGGAAGTTTTACTCAGAAACAGTCTAGCACCGGAACCAAAACTTTATTTTTCTTCTCTCTACATATGTGAAAAGAGAAATGTGTCTAGTTTGGAGTATGCTAAAATCTGGCAACCTGCTGTGTGGAAATATGGGTTGCTGCTGTCTTCTGCTGTCATGTATTGCTGCTCTGGTCATTAGCTTGTGTAGCCCAGCAGAGACACAGTAGAAACACAGTATAGACAATAGAAATTACACACCAAAGTGGAAGACAAAACTTCATTCAGCAGAAGGGAAAGAATTTCATATAGGAGTAACCAAGTGAAGACCTTTCCTGGTGGAACTGGAATTTTAAAAGCTCTCTCTAGAACATTGAGTAGAAATCCTAATTTATGTCATTGCATTGCAATTTATAAACTAGGGTTTTGATTACTGTGCTGCTGTTTTTATAGAAATGCTGTTACATGGAAAAAATGTTTTGAGTTGCAGTGAGTTTCTAGTATTCATATTTGTCCTCAGTGTGAGTATTTTTCTGTGTTATGGAAGGTTTTTAAATTCAGCCGTTTTTTTTGATGAATGTGATTTGTAATGTGACAAGCTGTAATATATCACTAGTGCCCCCAAAATGTATCTGATTTTGTTAAAATTCCACAGGTGATGCAGTTAAAATACTTTCCAGTACCCTTTATCAATGGCTAGGCTTACACTGATTAGTCAAACAGTGGGACAGGAGAGCAGTAAGCTTTTTACCAGGTATTTTTCTCAAAAGGTAGACTCTAGCTAAATGTTGTGATGGCAGAGCTTTGCTGCGGTCTCTGCCACAGCGAGGCACCCTCTGCACGGGATGGTGAGGAACCATTTTCCAGCAAGTCTCCTGGGTGCCCAGATGTAAAGCTTGGTGGAGGGATGGCATGTCCCAGACATCTGGGTGCATTTTGGGGGACACCTGAGAGCCATTTCACTGCACTGTGCTCTCCAGCACATGGAAAGTGTCCATTTTCTGTGTCTATGGAGTGTGCATTTCATATCCAAACAGCAACTTTATCAGGACAATTGACCACGTGTCTTAATGCTTGTCCATGAGCACCTTGTCTTCATATAAATGTATTTGAATCCTTAGAGGCTTTAATCATGATAGTTTTTTCAAAAAGAGGATGATTTCAGGTTAGGTGTAGTCATGATCTGAAGGACTGTACTTTTTCAGCCATCTTGTATTGCAGGGGAAAAAACCTCTGACCTTGTATCTCTAGATTTGCTCAGAGAAAACTTCTTGATTCCTAAATTATCTTGAGAATGATGGGTTGTCTGGGCTAGAGGAGCAAATACTACAGCATTGGAAGCAAGGTTAAGTGGCTTTAACATTATGTGCACTTTCCAATGGATTTTTATTTTTAATTTCCAGGCTATTTAAACACAGACCATCACTTGACACTGTTTCTTATGTGTTGAACAGAGCCTTAGCAGGTCACTCCTGTGCAGTTCATGGGTTAAAAGCCAACCTGGTGGCATCATGCCATACTAGTATGACTGGTATTGCTTTGGTGAAGTTTGTATCTACTAGATGAAATTGGTAACTAAATGCTAATTGATAAGTGAGTACAGTTGTTACAACAAAAAGGAACAGGAAATAGCAAATATCTCAGGAATGTAACCTACCTCAAAGTGGTGAACACTGGACCAGCCCCTGGAGGCTGTACCTGGTGAAAGTTTCCATTTAATGAGTGCTGCTCATTAAATGGAAAGGGTAAAAGAGAAGATACATTTCTTTTTATGGATCAGGTCACTAATTTTTGTTACCAGGTTGTAAAAATTTTGTACGTCTCAAAGAAAACTCCTTTATGAAAGTTTGTCTCAGTAAGGGTGAGCATCTCATGTGGGGCAGCACCAGACTGGGAAACAGATTTCTGATTCTGTATTTACTATTAATTTGGTCGCTTTTGTGACCTGTGGTGACACCTCTTCTGTGCTAGTTTCTTTTCCTATGATATTGGTGTTCCTCTGGGTAACAAACCCACTGCAATCTGGAATGATTTGGTTGTTAGCAGGATAGAGTATTAAGAAGTTGTTCATAGAAGTGTAAGTGAAATGTAACGTAGCTTCTAATAGAGAAGGGTACTACTGTGGAGTAACTACTGAAGTCGCTTGTGTTTTCAAGTTATCAGCAATAATTGCTATCAGAATTATACAGTTTACATCTAATTGCCTCTTAAAATAAAGCTGTTTTCATAAAGCTTTTTTCTTATTCCACATAATGTTTTATGATTCAGGCACCTAATGATTCCCCAGGAGAAAGAACACCATATACAGATTGGCCCCAATAGTGCAAGCTGCGTAATAGGAGAATAGTATAGTCTGTTACATGTTAATTTTCCATTATTTCTTGCTTGCTTTTCTTACAATTTCCAAGCATCAGGCAGTATATCAGGCACTAATCTGATTTGTCTCTCCCTGAAGATTACTGGCTACATACAGTCTGTCCTGCTTAAACACAATGATAAATTATGTTATATTTTTGATAAATGCACTTGAAAAATAATTTTTACATCCTATTAGTGCTCACATATAACACTAGAAAAAAAGAGGAATTCGGTATTATTTAGGTATGTGTTTTCATAGAAATGAAATTATTTCAAGTAATCAAGAGATTTTGAGTATCAACAAGATTTGAAAAATAGAGCAGGTGTCTTGAAATCCAGGGGATTAAATGCACTTCACCTGATTTGATTTATGTAACATATGCATGAATTCCTGATTTCTTTGACTGTATACGTATCCTTTTTATTTTTTTTTTCCTTTCTC